>PVJO010010743.1:0-62797 GCA_004026905.1 Hystrix cristata | reverse complement strand
TTGTTTTTGTTTAGGTACTAAGGATTCAACCTAAGGCCATCACAACTGAATTACACCTCCAACCCTTTTAAAATTTTTTATTTTACAACAAGGTATCACTAAGACACTATGTTGCCCAGGCTTGGCTCAAACAGAATTCTCCTGCCTCAGCCTCCCAGAATCCTGGGATTACAGATTGTGCCACCTTGCCCAGCTACAGCATGGTTTAACAAGACAATAAACATGAAAAATACCTTCAAATAATGTAACACAGAAACTGGGGTTCCTCTGGAAAATCCTAGCTCACAGGCCTTGCCTAGAGGAAGAGTTCAAAAAGTAGCCACTGTGTGACACATAGCACAGGACCTCGGAAACAACTGCTCCTCCCCAAGTGCAAGGGGACTGCCACACAGGCTGGGGCAGGGCATAAAGGTACTTCCTTTCAGGTTCCCATCCTCTGAAAAGGAAGTAAACAGCACCACTAAAATCACCCTGCTCAGTAGAGGGCATCTGCTTCATTTGGCATTTCCTTGATTGTAGTGAGGATGAATTCTCCTCACATTTATTTACATCTGGAACTTCCCATAGAGCCTAGTCATTTCCTTTGTCTGTAGATCTTGATATATTTACTCCTGTAAGTTTGAAAAAATAATACAGCTATTGGTCTTTTATCCCAGAATATCCCCTATAATTTTATTTTTTAATGAGAAAATATTCCAACATTTTGCACATTCACATCTGCAAACCTTTTTCTGCTTTTAAAAAGAAAGTAACTTTCACAGACACAGGTCAAATAAAATGTTCCAAGAGAGAGAAAGCCCTGTTGTTGCATCCAGGGGTGCAGACACTAGTCCCCAGTAAAAGGAGCCAGGGTTAAGTGCTTGGGGGCTTTCACCTATGAAACTCCCTACCACCTCACAGTAGCTGTCTATCCGCTTCCTCTTCCATCTTCTTCTCCAAATAAACTGTCCTTTGTTAATACTAAGCTTTGTCTTTTTTTTTTTTTTTTTTAGTTCTTTACTGGTGAGGGGTTTAAGACTGCTGGGAGCTACATTTTCAACAGAGCAGGGACATGGCATGACATGGTGTGGCGAGCTGCCCACCCCGGACGTAACACTGTCTCTGTAAACCTCCTCCCTCATCCCAGGACTCATCTGATGTATGATGCATCCAGTCATCTCCCTGCCAACAAGCCCCTTCCCACAGTCCTACAGTGGTGTCTTCCCTCTGGCCCTTGGACATGCATCTACCCATGTGCCAGCAGTGCCGCCACTGCTTCACAATCTACAGCTGCCAGCCACGAGAAAGTTCATCACCTGTGTGCCACAGTTTCCTCATCTGTGATGAAATGCACTCAGTCACATGTTCCAAGACCATTGTAGCAACTAAAGGAAGAATAACCACATGGTGATGCACATTTGTAATCCCAGCTACTCGGAAAGCTGAGGCAGGAGGATGTTGAGGACAGCCTGGACCACTTAGCGAGACCCTGCCTAACATAATTTTTTTTTAAAGTTGGAGCTCATGGTAGAGTGCCTGGCTGGCATGCATGAGGCCCCAGGTTCAATTCTCACAACAGCAGGTGCGCAGGGAGAAGAAATAATAAGTGTAAAATACGTAGCACACGATGCCCAGTACATAGCAGATGCTCTGAAAATAGTATATATATGTTAATTATTCTCATATCTGCTAAGAATATAAAAATAACATGCTAAAGATTCATTTCAGAAACTTCACAAATAGGGCTGGGCACACATCTGTAATCCCAGTACTTGGAAGGCTGAGACAGAAGGATCACCCTGAGTTTGAGGCCAGCCTGGGCTACCTAATGAGTTCAAGGCCAGCCTAGACGATATGGCGAGACCCTGTCTCAAAAAACCAAAAAAAAACCGAAACTTCAAGAACATTAACTTTAGCCAACTAAAAGTTAAAATCCATTAATTAAAAATAACAAATAACATCCTATTATAAACCCATCTTGTTTTGCTGTTTTCTATTTTAAGCAAAATTACTGTGCTATCTGAATCAACACACACAGCACTAATACCCAGTAAGACTTCTCACTTTAACTCAACCTCTAAACCCATATTCTTGAAACAGACTTGGGTGTAGCTTTGAAAACAACTCTGGGTGAAGCAACTGAAGATACATCTACCAACCATCTGTTCAACCAAACACATTCTCGTGAACTTTAGTGTACTCTCGCCTGTTTTTATTTCCAAAATCTGCCTGATATTGCTGATGAAGAAAAAAATCGGGCTGCATCTCCACCACAATTCCATCCCTCGCAACACTGACTGGTCACACGTGTGGGGTTCATCACTGGAGTTCGGACTCGCAGTTCACACACCTGCTATGGCACATGTCTGCATCTCTGTATGCCTCCGTTTTTCTGTCTGAAAGTGAGAACAATACCATTATCTACTTCCATGGCTTAAGATTAAATGAACTAATATATAGTGCTACGTATGTTTCAGCGTGTCAATTTACAGGTATATGTTCTATTTTAATTGACAGAGATAAATAACACTCATGATATAGCCCAAATACCTTTGTTCACAAGATTAATAATGAGTTAAAAGGCTAAACCCAAAGGTAGCTCTAAAGTTCGTGACATATTTCCACCCAGCTTGTTAGCTAATTGAGATAAGACTGGTTTTATAAATACAATGCCTATTATTGTCTTTCTACAATAACTTGAGAGTCTTTCATTGGTAAAGATAACTAAATGGTGACCACTTAGACTCGAGAAAACTAGTGGACAAGACTCCCTTTGGTGAATAAAAGAGCAGCTGCCTGGGAAACAGTTATTCCAGCTTTTGTTCACTAATGGGATCCTCGGTAATCTCTATAGCCTTATGGGAGACACACCCCAATAAATATTGTTGAATATGTTATTATAATACGTGTACACTGGTTGTCATCAAAAGGTTAAGCTCCAACTATGTTACTATGTGTACATTGGTTAAGTTCTCTAGATAGAATAAGGTTTTTCTCATTAGAAGATGCTCTTAATACAAAACTAAATTAAGAAAGATTTCCATATAGCTGTGACGCTCATTATTGCTGAGTCCATGGTGTATGAAATGTATTCACACCTTCTGAGACTACAGGTTTTCAAAACGTAAAACTGAAAAAAAAAAAAAAAAAGATTAAATGAGCTAGCTGGGTACAGTGGCTGTGCCTGTGATCTCAGCTACTTGTAAGTCTGAGGCAGGAGTATCACAAGTTTTGTTTTTGTTTTTGTTTTTTGGTACCAGGGATCAAACTCAGGACCTTGTACTTGCTAGGCAAGCACTCTAACCACTGAGCTAAATCTCCAGCCCCAGGATCTCAAGTCTGAGGCCAGTCTGGGTAATTTAGCAAGAATGTCTCCCAAAAATAAGGAGAGCTGGGGTGCAGCTCAGTGACAGGGCACCTCTGGTTCAATACCCAGTATGAGCTGGGGGGTGGAGCTGAGTTCATTTATGCCGGGTGTTCAATACAGCACATACAGGAAACATTCACTATATGGTATCAATCACTGTTAGCAGCAGTAGCAGAAGCAACACCATGATCATCAAAGGCTGAATCTTGGGGCCTGGGTATTTAGTTGAGTGGTTAAAGTGCTTGCCTGGCAAGCACAGGGCCCTGAGTTCAATCCCCAGCACCATATCCCGCCCCCCACCCAAAAAAAGGTTGAATCTCTTCAGAAGGGGCCTTGGAAGAACATCCTGCAATGGCCACAACCCAGCTGTCTTCCTTGACAGAGACACGGGGACACACACTGTCACACTCTGTCTTACTGCTCTGTACCACTTAATCTTTTTTTCAGATTCGGGTCTCACCCTGTAGTCCAGGCTGATCTCCCAAATGCTAGGATTACAAGTGCACACCACCATGCCTGACCATGGCAGGACCCCCTGCCATAAATTCAGGAGACCTCAGATGACTGCAGACTGGCCGACTCCACATTTCCATGACAACCAGTAAGGCATGCTAGGGAGGGCTGACCTTTGAGCCTTTGCTTGTAAAAAAAGGTAAAAATAAATAAGAAATAAACAACGAGAATTACTAAATCAGCCCAGCAGACATCCCTGAAAAGTGACATAAATGAATTCTTAGGTACAGTAGGTGAAAACTGAGGTAAAAAATTGTGTATTCAGTCAATAGATTTAGTTTGTACCATAAAAATCTTAATGGGGCGGGGTTTCACGAATAAATTCTGCTCTCTTTGTTCGGTCTTGTCTCAGGCTTTGGATACGAGTCCCGTGGGTCTGCGGGCACAAACTAGAAGAGCTGTTTTCTTGTGTCCGGTGGTGCCTTCGTTTCTTTGTCATCGACCTCCTCTCCTACAACATGGTCTGTACCATTCATTCTTTTTGGGTTTTGGGTTTTTTTTGGGGGGTAGGATTGATTGAACTCAGAACCTTCGTGCTGAACTATATCCCCAGCACTTTCATTTTTATTTTTTTGAGGCAGAATCTCACTAAATTAATTCTTAATCCAACATCAAACTGCAACTTGAAAGTAGTTATTCCTATGCTTTACTTCTGACACTCCCAACACGAGGCTCTGGACTGGGAAGGTCTTAAATAAATGCTCATTTAAATTAAGATAACAGGATGACAGAGTGGTAAGACAGGACCTTAGAGGCACACACATTTTCAGCCCCAGGGGAACTTCGCAGGACACATGCTTTTACAGATGATACAGCGAGCTCCAGAGCAAGGGCCAAACATTCCCCACGTCTCCAGTGCTGGCCAAGCTAGCAGGAGTGCTTCCCTGTACCAAGGACAACCAACTCCACACCCCACACCACACTCCTAGTCTGCCTTTGTACATGTTAAACAAGATCACAACCACAGTTTCCTTACAAATGAGTAACATCTGAAATCTCAAACAAGGCACTACCACTGAAGGAAGATTTTCCCATAAAAACAAATGTTTTTTGCATTATAAGAGACCCTGACACCTCCAAGCACTAAGCAAACAAAAGACCCAAACCATGGAGACTGACCCGAAAGGAGAAGCTGAGGAGCTGAACCCCACAGGGGCTGAGTCACCTCCGGTGAGCAGGAACTCTCCCTGGAGGAAACCGGTGCTCCCCAGGTCTGTCTCCGTTTACAGTTAACCAAACAGGAACTGCTAAGCAAAAGCCCAGCAAACCCCAAACCACCTCCAAGAAAAACCAGAAACAATAAACCACAGATTTTAACCCTCGAAGTGTTAGGATGACCCCCCCCAGATGCCAAAATGGCCATTGCTGGTTTCTCACAAAGCCCCTCCCCCCCATCTCTATGCCAGAATCTCCCGCCGAAACAATGGCCCCTCCCCCTGACTAGAGTCCCCAACTAGGTCCATCGTGCCAATTTGCCCTGGGGAGGTGTCCACTACCTGGTCACCCCATATAGAAAGGACCAATCCTAAATACACACTTTCAAGCCTCCAACGTCACGAAAGGGGGGGGCGACTAAGGGATAAAAGGCCACTATCCAGGCCATTTGGGGTCACTTCGCTCGAAGGAGACCGAGGAGCTGGAACACCGGGAGGAGCTGCACGGCGAGCGTCGGAGAGCTTCATCAGCCTGCCTGCCTCTTCTCTCCTCTGTCCGCTCTCCGCGGCCCTGCTGTCCTGCTGCCCTGCTCCTGCACGGAGCCTGGCTGTTGCCGCTGCGATCTTGAGCTATAGCGCCGAGCTGTAACCCGACCTGCTGCGTTCCTGAGCTGCAATAAACGTAATAAATCTGGCCTGCCGGGCCGATTGCCTTGTCCCAGTGTCCGCCCGGGCGGTGGACCTGGGCTGCGCACCTAATTGAACTGTGACACTGAGCTGTAAATAAACCTTGGCAGTGACCTAACACACGCCACCAAACCAGTTTCAATATGATTTCTATACCTCCCCAAAAAATTATCTTTCAAGAATTTGTGAGTAGGGACTGGGGATTTAGCTCAGTGGTTACAGTGCTTGCCTTGCAAGCGCAAGGCCCTGAGTTCGATCCCCAGCACCAAAAAAAAAAAAAAAAAAAAGAATGTGTGAGCTATCATAAGTTCCCACGACAGCCCATGCCACATTTCTCAGATTCAGCATGTACTTTTATTTTTGCTTTTACCCTCTCTTTCTCTTTGTTCAGCCCAAATTCGCTCTGTAAAGCTAGTTTCTTCCACAACAACTCACCCCACACTTTTCAAATAAACTTTTGGCACCATTAAAAAAAAAAAAAGGAATATGTGAAGTCACCAGGTATGGTGGCACATGCCTGTAATTCCAGAACTCAGGAGGCTGAAGCAGGATAATCTCTGAGTTCGAGTCCAGCCTGGGTTACACAGTGCGTTCAAGGCCAACGTGAACTACAAAGCAAGACCCTGTCTCAAAAAAAAAAAAAAAAAAGAGGCTAAAATAATGTACAAATAGCTATAATGATGTACAAATAACTGGTTTATGAAAAGCTACTGGCCACCATCTACTGCTGTCATCAGCAAAATCTGCATTCTTTTCACTACATTCCATTTTACTTAGTGCATATGAAGAAACAAATGGAAACCATCCTCCAAGACAAACTAAAATATTTTTCTACGTACTGTTCATTAATTTTTAGAAGAGAGCCACTAGCCTGATGTTTATAAAACAGACGTGGCAAAGACCCTGTGGCTGTAACAGGAGGCACACGGCATCCTTAGAAGCCCCGGCCTCTCAAGCCCGCAGGGTCTCCATCCTGCTCTCCCTCAACCCCTCAGCACCCAGTGAAGTGCTTGGTACACTGAAGGCGTTTCAACATGTACAGGGAATTGTCTCCTAAATGCTATTTCCACTTAGAAACTAGAGACAGAAAGTTCATACTGTCATCACTAGAGTAAGGCTAGAAAAGAAAGGTTTCCCTGCCAAAATTTTGCACTTTACAATACACAGAGACCATCAAATCCCCAGTCCAGTGAGCAGCACTCTCAGTCCTGCAGGCACCTCTGCCAGAAAGGTGTCAGAATCTGCTGTCACAACCAAGATCCTTGGGACAGACAGAAAGCAAGGCGGAGGCAGGGGGGTTGGCAAACCCCACAGACAGGTGGATGGCACCCATGTCTTCCTTCTGAAGCAGACACCCTTAGGGGGACCTACTCCCTGAAACTCGGCACGCATAATGCTCCCTCCTGCCCAAAGCCTTCGCACCAATCTGACTAGTGGAATCCCATGGGAATCAGGCTGTTTGTTAGCTAGGACCTTCTTGGGAAGAAGGCTTGCCCACAGGATCCGGAGACACTCCAAGAGCAATTGGGCTCTCTCCCCCTTGTGCCCTTCCCTCCCATGCCTGCCTCGCCTCCCCTACAGACTGGGCAGGCATGTGACAGTATCCCTCTGGGCCAGATACTCACCTGCCACACAATTCCAGGGACCCTACTACTCTCACAGCTACTTCACCAAAAACAAACACGAGTCAGAAGACTCCACCAACTCAATTCACATCCCAACGCTACACCCTACCACCAGCACTGTGCCAGTGATGAATGACTTCAGCAGGAAGAAGCTCCTAGGCCACCATTTCCCTTTCTCACAGCTCTACTGAGGAATGTTTACACCATAAGAATCACTTATCAGAGGTGGACACTTCAGTGGCAGCTGTGCAACATCATCACAACCCACTTTATAACATTTTCAATGCCTAGAAGGAACCCTCCCGTGTAGCAGTAGTCACCCCTCTCCCCGCCCCAGGACCATTAATCGACTTTCTCTCTCTGTGCATCTGGCACGGACTAGACATTTCACGTGGACAAAATCACATGCCACTCAGTCATCTGGGCCTGTCTTCCCTCCCTGAGCACGACATTATCTAAGGCCACATGCCGCAGCAGGGTGAGTGCTTCAACACTTTCAACAGCTGAACTTTATTCCACGGTAGGGATAGTACCCATTTTGCTTTTCCACTCATCAGCTGACAGACATCTGGGTGATGTGGCTTCTAAAAACAATGCTGCTGTGAACATACATGTATAGGTTTTAGAGGGATGTGGTAAATACACCTGTAATCCCAGCACTCTGGGAAGCTGAGGCAGGGGACTCTAAGTTCAAGCCCAGCCTGGGCAACACAGCAAGACCCTCTCTCAGAACACAATACATAAAATGAGCTGCAATGTAGCTCAATGCCAAGACCTTGGGTTTACTCCTCAGCACTGCAAGTAACGCTGATAATGCTGCTGTGCACACAACACACAGGCTTTTGTAGGATGTACTCTTTCATTCAGCATATGCATCCTCTCTCACCTTAGATCGCTTTGTTCTATGAGGGAAAAAATTTGGCCAGCTGCTGGTAACACTCAGCAAGTAGCAGCAACCCCACCTCCTATAATACCACTGCATTGTGGGGACTGCCAGGCTGCTTCTGAAACAAACTGCAAGCACTGGTGTCCAGAGGAGAACAATATGTTTTAGGTACGGAACTCTCAAACTCATTCTCAATAAGTCAATCCATAGGGCAAATTTAAATTAAGCCTTTTTAGCCAAGATGGTGGCACATGCCTGTAATTCCAGCACTCGGGAGGCTGAGGCAGGAAGACTGCCAGGAGTTCAAGGTCAGCCTGGGCTACATAGTGAGTGCAAAGCCAGCCTGAGCTACATAGCAAGACCCTGTCTCGAAAAGCAAAAAAAAAATTGAAAATAAATAAAGTAAGACTTTTAAAGTTAGAGAGGTGAGAAAGAATTGTTTAGGACCAGGACATTGTAAATGACTCTCCTAAATGGCAACCTTCTCAAAGCTGCTGTTCCTGGTGCCTGCTCCTCCCCGCAGTGAGGTGCTTGGGGCTCTGACTCCAGCCTCTGCCCCGCTGCCCCACTCCCTGCCCGCCACAGCCTCATCAGTGATCGTCTGCTCCACACAGATGCCCACAGCCTTCTACCATTTGATTCACCCAATCCTCACAGTAACTATGCAAGACATGTCACACTTCCTTCCCTGGGAAACATACAGCTGCTGGAGTGTGAAACTACTATAATCTTAGAGGTTGACTTGGAGACAGTCAAGGAAATTAACATGCAGATATTCTTTGAAATGGCAATTTCACTTTCCAGAGTATCCAAAGACAGAGATGCAAGAATATTAACTGGAGGATCCAGGTGTGGTGGCACACGCCTGTAATCCCAGCACTCAGAAGGCTAAATCAGAAGGATTTCCGTGAGTTTGAGGCCAGCCTGGCTACACAGTGAGTTTAAGGTGAACAACACAGTGAGACCCTATCTCAAAATAAATAAATAAATAAAATTTTTAAAAAAGAATATTAACTGGAGCAGTTTACAACAGCAAAAGCTTGGAAATAAATATCCATCCATACGGCAATGGTTCAGTAAATTACGTCATATCTCTAAAACGAATACCATGAGATTACTGCAGAGAAAGAAACAGATTTGTTTATATACACAGCTATTAAGCATTCTCCAAGATATGTTTAAGTGGAAAGAGAGGGAATAAGTATCATTGCCATATGTGTGTGTGTGGTGTACTGAGGAATGAATCCAAAAACTTCACACTGAGCTACATCTCTATCCTGTTTTTATTGTTTTATTTTGACACAGGGTCTTGCCAAGTTGCTAAATTGTCCTGGTCGGGTTCGAACTTGTGATCCTCCTGCCTCTCAGCCTTCCAGTACTGCTGGTATTACAGGTGTGCACCACCACGCCCAGCTATTTGTTAATAAAGGAGATAAATGTACACACCACCACTCTGGCTATGTACTTTTGAGCAAGTTACTTAACCCGCCTTACAACTTCCTCATCTGCAAAATGAGAACAATATGTCTCACACCGTGCTCAAGAAAAATTATCTGTGGCTACCATAATTTAATCATTATATAATCACAATACTACTAATAACTTACTGTTTGCTCTTGGGCTTCAAAAAACTGGGGAGCAAAGTAGCTGCCCTCTCAATTTGGACAAACTGAGAATAAACTCATTTTTCCATTTTAAAAAACCACTTTAACATATACACCAGTGAGTCACACATTAAGCAGGTACAGGGAAACTGAGGCAAATGGCACCCACTCACCTGGCCCAGAGCCAACCAGGTCTGCTGAAGTTCTCTGCTGAGAAGAAAACTGCCCAATAAACCATGAGCAGGGGCAGGTTTCCATGCCAGCAACCTCTCCATGGCTGGCACAGTGCTCTGTCCTGACCCCCACCCTACATCGATCTCTACAGCCCACACAAGGTCCTTGCTACCCAACTCCTCTCACACCTAAGCACAGAACAGGCATTCAATAAACACAAGCGAATACATGAGATTGACAGGAAGTTAAAAGCTAGACTGGAAAATACACTTATAAAAATAACATGTGTAAAATTGCTGTTGTCATCTTACCCAGGCAGAGCAGTCTCAAGACACAGTTCACTTAAAAGTTAGGACAGGAGCTAAGCACAGTGGTGCATGCCTGCAATCTCAGCACTCAGAGGGGAAGCTCAGCCTGGGCAACTTAGTGACTTAAGAACCCCATCTCAAAATTTTTCTCAGTGCAATGACCCTGGATTCAATCCCCAGTACCACAAAAACTGGAGGGCAGGGGGAGATGGGATAGAGCTGTGGGTAGAGCTCAGAGGTAGATCACATGCTCAGTATGCACAGGGCTCTAGGTTCAATCCCCAGCACTGAAGCTGAAAATGAGGAGAGGGAGAAAGGGAAAGAAGAAGGCAGAAGAGAGGGAGGGGAGGAGGGAAAGGGGGAGGAGAAAGCATTGAAGTTCGGCAAAGTTTTCCAGTCCGTAGTCCCAACTACTCAGGAGGCTGAAGCAGAAGGGTGGCCTGAGCCCAGGAGTTCAGTGAAACCTCATCTCTTAAAAAAGTTAGGATAACGGTCTTGCAGACTCTAGTCCTACTATGTTTCAAATGTATTTTTTTCCTATGTACAATAAAAGCTTTGAAAACCTTGTCAAAATAGCAAAATGTAGAGCTGGGGATTTAGCTCAGTGGTAGAGCACTTCGGGCAAGCGCAACGCCCTGAGTTTGATCCCCAGCACCAAAAAAAAAAAAAAAAAAAAAAAATCAAAATGTACCCAGCACTGTTAAGCTAACAAGTATCAGAAACAATATTTCTGTTCAATCTCCAGCACCACAAAAAGTAAAAGAAAACAGAAACAATATGGAAAATGATGAATGAACCTGATACAAATAGGGGGGAAGGGAGGAGAGGGGAGGGGCTGGGGAGAGGGGGAGAACCAAGATGCACCATGTATAGGTACAGAATAAATGTAATGAATGTGACCAATGTATGTAGAATGTACCAATACATGCTCTTGGTTTAAAATAAATTAAAAAAAAAAGAAAACAGAAACAATGTTTCTATGTTAGATATTAATCACAATAATTACTTTTAAGATGTATTTCTAGAAAAATAAAGCTCAAAGGGCAAAGTGAATTAAACCTGTTTCCCTTCATTCCTTCCAACCCAAGTTTCCTGAATACAGAAATAGATCGGGATGAACATTAACTATTAAACAGTTCTGTTAAAGATTAATATGAGGCTATGTTAAGTTTCTATTTTAAAGAACCATGTGAGAGGCAGTAGGCTCTGACCAAACTAAGGAGACATTTGCATATTTAATCTATTAAATAACCAAATGTTACACAAGATTCAGTTTTTAAAATCTTACAAAACAAAGTATTCAAAAAGGACATCCTATACAGGGATATGGTGGCACACACCGTGATGCCAGCATTCTGGGCAGCATTCTGAGGCAGGAGGATCCGGAATTTAAGAGCAGGACTGTCTCAAAGTTTAAAAAGGCCCCAGCACCCCCCCAAAAAAAAAAAAAAAGTTTAAAAAGGATGGAGGTGTGGGGGCAGGGTAGAAATGTAGATCACTGTGAAGGCCCTGGGTTCAACCCCCAGTACTGAAAAAAATTAAGTTAAAAATCACCTTTTTTAAAAACTTGATGTGGGGCTGGGGATTTAGCTAAGTGGTTAGAGTGCTTGCCTTGCAAGCACAAGGCCCTGAGTTCGGTCCCCAGCACCAAAAAAAAAAAAAAAAAACTTGATGTGGGGCTGGAGATTTAGCTCAGTGGTTAGAGTGCTTGCCTTACAAGCACAATGCCCTGTGTCCAATCCCCAGCACACACAAAAAAAAACTTAATGTGTTTCACAAACTTTGCTTATTAGACTCTTTATCCACAAATCTCACAACATACAGAATAAGCTCACAATAAAGATGCAAACTGTTCTACTACCAAATTCCTCTACAGATTTTACATAAACACCTCTAATCTGTGGTAAAGAACTTCCAAGCTATGTAAGTTATATCCTAAGAAAATATTGTGTAAGGATTGAAGATTTAGCTCAGTGGTAGAGCACTTGCCTAGCAAGCGCAAAGCCCTGAGTTCGATCCCCAGCACACCAAAAAATTTTTAAATTAAAAAAAAAAAGGAAACATTGTGCATATCCATGCACAGCCATGTTTATAGCAGCACAATTCACTACAGCCAAATCTTGTTTTTGTTTTTGGGTGCTGGGGATCAAACTCAGGGCCTCAAGCTTGCTAGGCAAGCACGTGATACAGCCAAATCTTGGAAGCAGACTATTTGCCCACCATCAGATGAATGTGGCGCGCGCGCGCGCGCGTGTGTGTGTGTGTGTGTGCGCGCGCGCACGCGCGCGCACATGCACACGCACGCACAGTGGGCTACTGCTGTGCCATTAAGAAGGATAAACTGGAGACATTAGTAGGATAATGGATGTTCCTTGAGACCACAATGTTAAGTGAAAAATATCAGACATACAAGCTTAAATATTGCATAGTTTCTCTTCTATGAGAAACCCAAAGTATAAATAAATTAAAGAGCAAAATAAAAAAAAGATAATAGGAAACAGGGAGACAGACCTTTTGCAAAAGAGAAGGGGACCAAGAAAGGGAGTGGGGGGCAGAATTCAGATATGTTGTGTCCATATGCCAACTCCTCATGAATAAGGTGATCATTATATACTGCAAACATGTACTAATAAAAATAAAAATTGAAAAAAGTATGTAATAGTATTAGTTACCTTTCTAGAGTCAACAGTTTGCAAGAGAGCAGATTTAATACAAGACATTTACAAATGACAACATTCACACACACAATCCAAATGCAGGAAGAGTGCAGAGCATATATCTATGCACTGGAGACCTGAAAGATTTATGCAAGGGTTGGGAGCCCACGGCAGTATCTCATGTACATCCATGTCTGCATTAAAAGGCTGAAGAAATCTATACTGGACCAGGATATGATGCTCACAGTACAGATGAAGACCAGAGATCCCCTGAAGGGAACAGCAGCCATCCTCGACAACAGCACGGCCCCGAGCTTCTCCTGCGATGACTGTTGTGTCGGCAACAATTCTCAGGTGGATCCTCTACACCCAGAATCACACCAACTCAGTTCAGCTGGGCATTCTGCTCATGTTAACCACAGCCAATCGACCATAGTAATACTATTGGCAAACTGGCCAAGGAATCAGAACAATTTCTTATTCCTTTGGAAACATGACTTAAAATTAGTTTGTTGAATTTTATCGTTATGTATATAAATTTTATTTCAATTTTCAAAGTACATTTTGCTATACTTTTCTTTTACTATTCTCATTGTGATTAAAGACATCACTATAAAACAACAGAAATGGCTTATTTTAAACATAGCTCCTACTCAAAAAAATACCCGTAATGCACTCCGCCGCACCTGGCCCTCCACAGGTTTCCCTGCCAGTTCTGCAGCTAGAGCCCATGCCCTGCCAAGGTGAACAAAAGCAGGGATGACACAGGTGCCCACTCCTCAGCTCACACCTGCGCCCTCGCCCACTCATGATCAATCAGGGAAAACTGAACTCTGCTCTCCCTACCCTGCTGTCAATGTGCACAATTTCACACTATTGTCACAAAATAAAGAACAAGAGCAGAAAGATAACTCATTCTATGCATGCATTTGGATCATACCCAAAATTATTAAGGATGTTTGCTTTGGGATTATAGAAATGATGGGGCTTTTTAGACAAGGTCTTCTTATGTAGCTCAGGCTAGCCTGGAACTCACTATATGGCACAGGGTGGCCTCAAACTCACAATCTTCCTACCTCAGCCACTTGAAGGCTGGGATTACAGATATGTACCACCGCATCCTATCATTCTTCCAATTTCTAATTTTTGTTTCATTTCGCCTTGCTGTACTTTCTGATTTCTCTTTAACTTACTGCTCATTTACTGCTCTTTAACTTAGTTTATTTACATTATCTCTAATTCCCATTAAAGGCAAACAGAGTAGGAAATACCTCCAGTTTTACAATTCAGAAAGAAAGAGTAAATCAATTAGTAAAAGTAATACTGTAAAAATTACATAGCTAGATGTATCCAGGTCTAAGTCCAAATAGCTCTTCTTACTAAACCACCAGTGAAATATGTTAAACTAAAGGAAAAACATAAAATACAAAAACTCTTTCTTGGATAGAATGTTTTTTCGAACAAGGCAGGCATAGTAGCATGTACTTGTAATCTTACTCAGAAGGCTTAGGCGGGAGGATTGCTTGAACTAAGGAGTTCAGCATCAGCCTGGGCAACATAAGACTGTCTCAAAGAGGTTTGGGTTATTCCAGGAAAAATAAAGCAAATTTCTTGATGAAAAGAGTAGACTTTATTCACTTATTATAATGGACAATGGCTCCAACAATCCTCTCACAACAAACACAATATGGAGTGTTAGAGCACTACTTCTTCTGCAGTTCCATAGTGTAGTCCAAAGTATAACAAAACTGGCAGACAAAACAAGTCGCAGCTCCAGTCCATGAGTCAGAGGCCTGATTTCCCCCTAAGGATAAAATTTAGACCCCAACGAGGCCAAATCCAGCCCAATGCCTGCTTTTATAAGGCTACAAGGTAAAGATGGTTTTTAAAGAATGAAAAAAAATCAAAAGAACAATATATGAAACGAAGAATAAATGACACAGGAACTGTTTCAAGTTTCAGTATTCACAAACAAGCTTTTACTGGAAAGCCACAATCACTCCTTTACACATCCTCTAAGGCTGCTGCTGTGCAACAATGGTGCAGGTGAGCAGTCACACAGAGATCATTGCAACTCAAGCCTAAAACACTCATCATCTGCCGCTTCTTAAAGTCTGCCAACACCTGCATCAAGGGAAAGACATCGCATCACCTTCAATAATCGTCCATGAACATTAGTCCTCATAACTAAGTCTTTAAAACTAACTGAAAACCACTAGTGCAACAAACACTTCTTAAAAACCTGTCCTGTTTCGGGCACTGTGCTAGCTGTGGAAATACCACAGGAAAATGACCAGGACCAGCATGCTAGAAGGCAAGCAGAGTGGGACCAGTGGGAATGACCGGGGTCTGTGGTCCCGGGACAGTGGAGCACCTCCAGCACCTGAATCCCAGCCCCTACCTCCCAGCCAAATAACTGCAGCCACCGCCTAGTGCTAGCGTGCTCTCTCTCCCCTCTCTCTCTCTCTCTCACAGCTTTTTATCTGAAAGATGATGGTACCTACTCAGCAGAGTTTTTGTTAAGGATTAAGTGAGATAATACAACATAATGTCAAACATATAGAAGTACTACTTCAAAAGATGAAAATTTAAATTTGCAATCTGGATTTTAGACTTTCTCTTTTGCCAATTAAAGGCATATCCCTATTTGTGAGGCATTGTTTTAAAAAGAGAGGGAGAAATACTAAGGGTGTGTGCAGAGCACTTCACCCTGACATGGCACCCAACGTGGGCAATGCTGCAGCACCAGGCAAGGGTCCCAGGTCCCACAAGCAAGGCCACGCCCCAGGGTCTGTGTGGCTCCTGGGCACATGTGCCTGTGCACTTCAAACTACTGCTGTAAAACAGGGTACCAGCTGGCTGTGGCGGCACATGCCTGAAATCCCAGAACTTCAGGAGGCTGAGACAAGAGAATCATGAGTTCCAGGCCAGCCTGGACTGCAGAGCCCTATCTCAAAAAAAAAAGAAAAGAAAAGAAAAGAAAAGCGGAGTACACAAAGTTTAGTCTTTAAAAAGAAAGCTTTCATTTCTCCTTCACAGAATGACCTTTTTTTCTCTGTCCCCTGTACTTATCTTTCAAGGTTAAGTTTTAATCAATCATTATGTAGCCGTCCCTGAAATTTTAAGGCCTTATGTTGTTGACACACATCTTCCCGAGAGTATGGCTCAAGTTTCCCAAAGACGTAAACAGACCAAACCTTAAATCATCAGTCTACAAAGACATACTCGGCACCAACCCAACACACTAGCTCACAGTGCTCTCAGCACACAGCGGGACACAGACCTGAGTGTCAGAAGAAAAAGACCTGGAAATGAGGGCAGGGGCCAACCCTTGCAAGACCTGTCCAGAAGCTCCAATCCACAGGCCACACAAAGTCTCTAAAAAGCTCCATGAGAAGGAACATGGTCCTGTCTTCACCTCAGAACGCCCATCACAGCCGGAACACAAAGGGCCTAGTTTCAGTGGCAGGTAAAAAAATGCCTCACACAGTATAATTCTTGTTGAAGAGAAACCAAGGATAAGCAGATAAATCACTAAAACTGAAGGACACAAGAAGCATCTGAATCTGTAACACGAGTATCTGACTTTAAAGAAACATTTAAAGTGGGGGTGGTGGTCCTCACCTGTAATCCCAGCACTCAGGAGGCTGAAACAGGAGGATCCCTAAGTTAGAGGCCAGCCTAGACTACAGGGTGAGCTCAAAACCAGCTTGAAGAGCATAGCACAGTTAGGCAGAGTTCAGTTAAGAACTCAGATGAACTACAAGCACATTTAAGAAGTGGCTTGAAAGCTGAGAATGTGCTGGCCATGCAGAGCACATGAAGCAACATCCCAGGTGGAGAGGTCAACGGCAACTCATGGAAGCAGACATGAGCCACATGTATTCCAGGAAGATCACTGTCAATGCTCACAAACATCCAAGTCAGAAAGTGTGAGCTTGGGACACAGAGCAGGAAATAGGGATTTTGTTCTAACTATAATAGGAAGTCAAAGAAGGGTTCTTTTGTAAAATTTCTTATTTTATTCTGAGTACATAATCCAGATATATGAATCAATATTTAAAAGATACACAGCTGCTCCCAAATTTAAAATGGGGTTATGCCCTGTAAGGTGAACATACTGTAAACTGAAAACACACTAAATCTACCTAACCTACTACACCACTCAGCACAGCCATCTCATCTTCAATGCACTCAGAGCACTCACACCAGCCCACGCTGAGCAAAACCAGCTGACACAAAGTACATCTTATAAGTGTAGAATATTCATGTAATTTTGTTTTTGTTTTTTGAGATAGGGTCTAAGTAGCTCAGGCTGGCCTTGAACTCATGGCAATCCTACTGCCTCAGCCTCCTGGGTGCTGGGATTACAGGCATGGGCCACCACACCCAGCTCATGTAATTTATTAAATACTGTACTGAAAATGAAAACCAGCCAGGCATGGTGGCATGCTCAGGAAGCTCAAGCAGGAGGATCGCACATTCCAAGCCAGTTTGGGCTATGGACTCCATCTCCAAAAAAAAAAAAAAAAAAAAAAAAACACCTGAAGGTTACATACAGAAGTCTAAATTTCCCTCCAACTTCTGTCCAAGCAGGAAAGAACATGACTGACCTACTACTATTTCATGTCAATCAGTAGGCTGAGACGTGCAGCTAAGTGGGAAAAGAAGACTCGGGGAGACCAGGTGAAGACTGCTATGGTGTCCGAGGACAAGCTGAGGACTGCCTGGACCCCAGCAGCGACAGTACAGAGACGGATTCAGAGTGCATCTCAAAGGCAGAACCAACAACAATGCTGTTAGTGGGACAACATGAAGAACTGAAGCTGGAGGCACTGTGACCCTCACGCTTAGCTCCAAGCACTCGTTATACAGCAGACCGCATGTGAGAGGAACGGGTAACGGCAGAAAAACAGACCACGAAGACATCGTGTTCTCACTGTGAGGAGCCCCACCCCAGCCCTTCTGTCTTTGAGACAGGGTCTCATGCTGAACTGCCCAGGCTGGGCTGGGACTCACATAACCTCCGCCTACTCTCGCCACCACGCCCAGGGATTCAGAGTTTATCTCAGAAACACTGGATCTGAAAACAACCAGAAACTGCACTGCTGCAGTTGGGGGCTGAAGTGGCTTACAAAAAGAAGAATGTAAAACTGAGAGCTTTAACCTTAACAGTTAAGCACATAAAGGAGAAGGCCTAAATCTTCTCAATAGAAGCAAATTCTGGAGTATGACACCTATGTAAAGAATTTCCTTTGATTCTGATAACTTTAAACAAACCAGAAAATTCTCGCCAAATCATAGAATAAGAAAATGGCATTAATTTAAAAGAGTAAGACTTCTAAATTGAATGTTCATATCTTGAGTCAGGCATAATGGTACAGGCCTGTAATCCCATGACCCTGGAAGCTAAGGCAGGATTGCAAGTTTGAGACCAGCCTGGGCACATAGTGAAATTCTATCCCAAAACAAAACAAAACAGGGGTTGGGGATTTAGCTCAAGTGGTAAAGCACTAGCCTAGCAAGAACAAGGTACTGAGTTCAAGCCCCCAAAACAAAACAAAACAAACAAAAAAGCAGTCATGTCTTAGGGTAGGGATGAGCTCAGCAGCAGGGAGCTTGCCCAGCACACACAAGGCCCAATGTTCAATCCCCAGCACTGCAAAAAAAAAAACAAAACAAAACCAGAATCGTATCTTACAAACTACAACATAGCTACGAAAAGAGCATTATGGTAGAAAAAAATATATATACTACCATCTGTATAATGAAGAGAAAAATATAACCATAAAATTAAAAATTGGAATGACTATTAGGAAAGGAGGGAACAGAGTGAAAAAGACAGAAGAAAGCAAGACTTTTTTGACTATACCTTGTCAGATTCAAAAGCCTCTTAATGCAGGCGTGGGGGCACACGCCTCTAATCCCAGCACTCAGGAGGCTGAGGCAAGAGGACTGCTGAGTTCCAGCCCAGCCAGGGCTACACAGTGAGTTCAAGGCCAATTTGAACTACATAACAAGACCCTGTTTCAAAAAAAAAAAAGAAACAAAAGACCTCTAAAAGAAACGGATGACTCCAGGAATGGCACAAAAAATGTAGGAGAAGCCAGGCATCGTAGTGCACACCTGTGATCCCAGCACTCCGGAGGCAGAGGCAGGAGGACCGCCACAACTTCAACGCCAGCCTGGGCTACATAGTGAGACTCTGTCTCAAAAAAAAAAATGTACAAGATAGGTCTGGGGCAGTTCATCATACCAGGAAAAAGGCAATCAAAGTACTGAACTGTGTCTAAACACTTTAGGAGCCAATGTGAACAGATTCCTATTGGACAAAGGTGAAACAAACTTGCTGGGTGTGGTAGTATACACCTGTAATCCCAGATTCAGGAGACTGAGGGAAGAGGATCACCCCAAATTTGAGACCAGTCTGGGGTATACAGTGAATTCAAAGCCAACCTAAACCACACAGTGAGACCCTGTCTCAAAATATCAACCAAAAAAAGATGAAAAAAACTGAGCATCACTATGGATAATATCTATAGGAATATATAAAATACATTCAAGTGTGTGAGAGCAAAGACAAACATACTTACAACCCACTGGCTATTTTGGAAGAATGCAAGGTGGCCAATTCCTCATTTCAAAATCTAGTAAACAGAGAGAAACTGAGTATTCCCCTGCCCTTTTTCAGTTGTTTTTTTGAAACAGGGTCTCACTATGTAGTCTAGGCTAGCTTTGAACTCACTATGTAGCCCAGGCTGGCCTTGATCTTGAGATCCTCCTGCCTCAGCCACCACAGTGCTGGAATTACAGGCGTGCACCACCATATCTGTTTTACCCTACATTTTTCAAAAGAACTATACTTAAAGGTAACAATATAGTGAATGAAGAGAAGTTTCTCTTTATAGAAGGGAATAATAATAAATGAAGTTATAGAACTAAACTATCAGTTTTCAATGCCTAACAAGATGACTCTACGCAATGAGCACCAGGCCTGCTAACAAAGAAGACTGCTAATCACCATCTGTCTACCTCTTTATCACATCTTCTTGCCCAAACTAAATCAAACCTGAATCTGATCACACCTCTGTATTAACCAAGCAGGTGAATTCTGTGCTGTTAAACTACAGCACAGAGTGCAGGCTAAACTAGGTATTACTCCTTAGGGCCAACTACCAGGTTTCATCAATAAATAAATTAGAGGAGAAATGATAGGAGAGAACCTACAAAATAACTAGACATGAACTGCACATGGTGGCCCAGGCCTTGTGATCCCAGCACTCTAGAGGCTGAGGCAGGAGAACAGTAAATTCAAAGATAAATAAAGTTGGCCAGCCTGGGATACAGAGCGAGTTCAAGGCCAACCTCAGCTACATAGCGAGACCCCGTTCCAAAAAATAAAAAGATAAATAAAGTAAAATAAAATAAACCAGCTAGTCACAATGTACAGACAACATTTAGATCCTAACTCAAACTGCTAAAAAACAAATTAAGAAAAAAAATTTTTAAATGAAATTATGAGACAACCAAGAAAATTTTAACACTGGCTAGATATCTGAAGTTAATTACTAAGGAATTACTCCTTTCTCTGTTCATGGTATTGTGTTTAGTGTTTTTAAAAGTCATTAAGAGGGGCTGGGGATTTAGCTCAGTGATTAGAGTGCTTGCCTGGCAAGCACAAGGGCCTGAGTTCGATTCCCAGCACCGGGGGGAAAAAAAAGTCATTAAGAGGGGTTGGGGATTAAGCTCAATGGTAAAATACTCACCTAGCAAGCACAAGGCCCTCAGTTCAATCCCTAGCACCAAAAAATAAAAGTCATTAAGAAACACATACTAGGGGCTGGAGATTTAGCTCAGTGGTAGAGTGCTTGCCTTGCAAGCACAAGGCCCCTCAATCCCCAGCACCAAAAAAAAAAAACACATACTGAAATATGGACCAAGGAGTAGCACTAAGGAGTGAACCCAGAGTCTTCACAGTGACCTACAACCCCAGTCCTTTATTTTTCATTTGGAGACAGTTGCCTGAGCTGAACTCAAACTTACAATCTTCATGCTTTAAAGTCCTAGAGTGCTTGGATTACAGGCATGCACCACCACACACCCAGCTGAAATAGTTAACAGTTAAAATGATACAACATTTGAAATTGTGGGGTGCAGATGAAACACAACTGGCTATGAGCTGGTTAACTGTAGAAACCGGGTAAGAGCAAACAGGGGTTTGCAATGCTATGCCCTCAGCATGTGCGTGTGAAGAGTTCAACATGGAAGGGAGGACAATCAACTTAAACTCCAAGTTTCACATGATAAATATACCTTACTATCTTTGAAACATTTCAGTATTTACTCTTCTGATCCAGTAATGACTACATGAAAGAACTAAAACCTAAAACTCATGTTAAAGAAAGTTTTTTCAGTAAAATCAATAAAAAAGCTGAATATCAAAACCTTGGGCTGAGAATGTTGCTCAGTGATACAACACTTGCCCAGCATGCTGACAAGGCTCTGAGTTCCATCCCCAGCAATGCAAAAAAAAAAAAAAAACAACTTTCCAGTACTGTATCAGATAACATCAAAAGAGCTAAAGCAGAAAACCAGCTTTTTATATATATACATATATATACGTATATATATATGAAACCAGCCCACAGTGTGGAGATTGGATAAAATTAACATTAACATCATTCATAGACTGACTTTAAAACTCAAACCTACACACCACAAGTAGTAAACTAACAAATCACACAAGCCGTACAACTGTCAACCACATCAAAACTCTGAAAAGCAGTTTTGCCAGTCAAAACCACTCACTTCCTTTAAAAATAACTTCAGTATTCTAGTTAGCTTCACAGGACTAAAGGGGTATACTAAAATTTTGGACTTTCAAAAATGATGTAAACCAGGTATGGTGGTACTTGCCTGTAATCCCAGCACTCTGGGAGGCTGAGGAAGGACTGTGTATTGAGCCCACCCTGGGCAATTTACCAATTTAGCGAGACCCAAAGAGGGGGGAGGGAGGGCTGAGGCTGTAGCTCAGGGTGAAGGCCCTGAGTTCGAACCCCCTCCACGGGGAAACGGGTGTACATCACTGGCTTCGACCATTAACTCAACACTGTAATTTTTGCAGTCCACCCTCAGCCTGAAATGTCCTCCCCTACTGGTGCCTGTTGAACTCCTCCTACCCATGGACTCTTGGCTTGCTTTCAGGACTGCGTTTTCCAAGAGACAGACAGGATCATCCATGCTTGTATTTCCTCCCACAATTAAGAGTGCAATCAATTTCTAACACACAATCTCCCTATAATAATTTATCAGCCATGCATACAGTTATCAGCTGTTTTCGGTTTTGGGGGACAACTGCAAACCAACAGCAATTTCAGGTGAACTAAAGCATTTATTTCAAAGTGGGTATGCATCAAATGGGCATAAGTCACCTACCGAATACCTTGCGCTATTAATTACAAGAACAAAGATAATACTTGTTAAGAGAATTCCTGTGACATTTTAAAAAGAATAAAGGCAGGGCCACGACGACCATCAGCCCATCTCTAGTAAAGTTCCAGGACGACCTTATAACCATCCGTGTGCAGATGTGGCCTTCTCTTTGGGGAGAAGCTGCAGTTTTTAAGCAGAAGAGCCGACTGGCAGGATGCAGACGCGTCTGTACGGAAACCCCGCAGTCGCCGCGCCCGTGCAGACAGCGCCCGCAGCACGGCGCCCACCCCGCGTTCAGCCGGGACCGCTGGGCACACGGACCCCGAAGCCCACCGGGCCGCTCCCCGCCGCAGAGCCGCGGCCACCCCCATCCGCACGCCGTCAGGAGCGCCGCAGGCCCCGCGTCCCGCCGGCCTCGCCCACCTCACCGCGCCAACCCCGCGTCCCGCCGCCGCCCGAGACCAGGCCGTGCGCCCCGCAGCCCGCCCGGCCGGCCGCTGCCCCAGCTCGCGGGCCTCACCTGTGAGGTGAGTCGAAGGCAGCTCACTACTCGGGGTCTGAGCGCACCCGCAGCCTCGGGGCTCGGCTCGACTCTGGCTCCGCCCCCTGTCCGCCGCGCGCACCCTGGCCCGCAGCCGCGGCCCGCCGGGCCACTCCGCCCCTCAGCCCCCGCGCTCGCCCCCGCGCGGGAGTTGGGTGCGGCCTGCGGCGGGCGGCCCAACAAAGCGCTGTCTCATTGGTCCGGCGCGCTCCCAGGCTTCAGCATCGCGCTCTGCGATTGGCTAGTCTTGGGAGGCGGGCCTTGATGGGAGGGGCGGGGCTGTTTGGCCAGGGCGGCCAGCCGGCGCGCGCCCTGGGCTGCACTGAGCGGTGGCGCGACTGTACTTGTTCCCGCCCCAGTACCGCGCCGGGCACAGGCTCGCTAGGTCCTGCCGCCGCCGGTTCCACCTGGTCGGAGGCGCGCTCGGGCCGGATCTCGCTGCCGTTCGCCCCCTGTGCCCGGAGCGGGCGGGTCCCCCGGCGGCATCTGGGTGCGGTCGGGACGGCGGGGCCTGCGGGCCCTGATAAGGCTCCACTGGAGGAAAGGCTGTCCGGTGTCAGGGCCCGGCCTGCTGATGCTGGATGACAAGCCTTGTAGCTGGGACCTAGAACGGACCTGCAGGGTCCAGCTAGTGACTAAAATCAGGGCGAATCTTGGCCTCTGTACCATCATTTTGCGTGTCTCCTTTATTACCTTAAAACTTTGGGCCGGATATCTGCTCAGCTCTGTGCTAGGCACTCTGATAACCCGGGGAATGTCTGTTACGCAAAGTTTATTAGCCCTGATTTACCTCACCTCTCTCATCCCTGCTGAAAACTGAGGACGCCAAGGACGGAGGGTTACAGGGAACTTCAGCTATGCGCGGAAGTCTCCATTGCCCTAAATCTAAAGGGGTCAGCCTGGATTCCAGCAGAGTCTCACGGCGGGGGTGGGGGTGGGGGGTAACCCCAGTCATCTCGTGGGAACCGAGTGGCCCCTCGAGCCATAAGGGGCAGAGCCAGAAGATCGGGACTGAGATAAAAGATCAAAAGGTCCAATTTGTCCCAAATCAACCTTAGGGACATAGATAAAGCTCTTTTTCAGTCCCCTTAACCTCCTTTGGTTTGGCTGTGAAACACCTGGGGGTAATCTGATTGGGACTTTTGCTAACTGGGAACTGGGGCCCAAGATTGTCCCGGTTAGTTGATGGCTTGTCCTGGTCACTGGTTTGGAGTAGTGTTGGTTCCGTTCCTAAAAACCTTGGAGACGTATCTTTCATTGAGCAGAGGTTCTCCTCTGTGTGTCCCCTTCTGGTGATTCGTAACTCTGGGGTCCTTTGGGTTGTGTTCTCTGCCAATGTCTGGGAAACACAGATCCCAAGGCCTGATAATCCTTTTCAAAATTTTTCACTCAGGGTCTACAGGAGTTAATTCCCTATTTTGCTCAGTTTGGGGACCTGGTTTCTCAGGCAGCCCAGCTGATTGGAGTGGCAGGCTCGGTTCACACACACCCATCAGCACCCTTGGGAGGCTGATGGTGCCTGGGGCTCAGAACTTCTATGCCCAGCACTTTCTTCAGCTCCAACACACACCCCCCAGCCCCTTCAGTTGGCCACTTGTGCTGTGCTGAATGCTTTTCTGCTTCAATCTGTTGTTAAATCATTATCTATATTGAACTCACTGGGATCCCCTGTAGCCTTCTAACTTGTCAGACAGATTTCAGAGATCTGAGGCGCCCCAGTGGGTCATCTCAGTTTCATACAAGTAAAAAGGGGGCCATCTCCCTTTGCGATTTGGCTGTCACAGCTCTCTTCTTTCGTCTCCTGGTCAAAGGGAGGCGGCAGTGTTTGCTACTACACTATGCAAGACCCTTCCTTCTAATAAAAGTCCCACCATAATACATGCCCACAGGGAACACTCTGAAGGACTTGCACGAGGATGCTTTTTAGTAAATTGAGGCAATTTTTCTTTTTTTGGTACTGAGGATCAAACTCAGGCCCTCGTGCTTCCTAGGTGAGCACTCGGACCACTGAGCTAAATCCCCAGCCCAACTGAGGCAAATTTAACAAAGAAGAAGCTGATTTTCTTTTGTAACACAGCCTGGCCTCAGTATCAGCTGGTGAGCCAGGAGAGATGGTCAAAAAATGGGTCCCTCCGTCACGGCAAAATTTTACAGCTAGATTTGTTCTGCAAGAGGAAAGGCAGATGGAGCATCATTCGGTACAGGATAAGGATTTGAGGAAAGCCCACTGGGTTCGTGCAGCTTTTCCTCACCCTAAGAGGAACCAGACATTCTGCATAGCGGCCCCCCCGCTTTTTTTGGTGCTGGGGATCGAACTCAGGGCCTTGTGTTTGCTAGGCAAGCACTCTAACCACTGAGCTAAATCCCCAACCCTGCATGGCCCCATTTTAAGCCTGCCCCTTTCAGGGAGAAGCCAGGATCGGCCCCGGGCCTGTCCAGTCCACCAAGAGCACTGTAGAATCAGAGGGGTCTTCACTGAGCCCTCAGATCCCCCTGTCCTGGTCAGCAGACTGGGAGCCCTGAGAGAACTCGTGTCCCCTCTGCCTAGGTTAGCGGAGGTGCCTGGCCCTCTAGCACTACACAAGACATAGTGCCATAGCCCTCTGCTCCTCTCTCCCATACACCACTCTGCCAGAGGGACTCAGCCCTGCTGGTACCAGCAGTGGAATTTCCTACCAACCCAACCCCTAGCTTTGTCCCCTCTGGATGTGAGTACCTTTCTCTGAGTCACACTTAGTGAGTAAAAAGAGGTCTGGCCAGTTCTCTGATGATCTCAGCAACTTTACTGAGGAATTCAGCAGGGCTCCACTGACCTTTGACCTGACGTGACAACATTCAGATACTGCTGTCCCACTGCTACATGGTGGAGGAGAAGATCCTGTGGCCACGATATTTTCCAAACAGGAGCTGGGAAACAACGCTGGGTAGAAGGGTCAGGGAGCATCCCGAGACAGGGGAGCGCTGTAATCACAGGATAATGTGCAAGGTATGGGGGATGAGAGGTCTGCTGATAACCCTGTTCATTACAGCACCCAGAAAGTGAGCCAAGAGACTGGAGAAATCCTGCAATATTTTAGGGGTCATCAGTGGAAGCCATAAGAAAATAACTAACCTAGACCCTAGCAGCCCAGAAAGATAAGTCTTCCTCACTATGCATTTCATGTCCCAGTCAGCCTCAGATGTACAGAGAGAATCACAGATGACAGCTGGCCCACAGACTCTCATAAACCAGCTCATGGATAAGGAGGAGGAGGCGGAGAGGATCAGGACTAAGGAGAAAGCTGTGCTTTTAGCTACAGCCTTAGCCTCCCTGCTGCCCAGTGGCTACCTAGCTGTGGGGCCTCCCTCAGCAGGTGGGACCAGAGCCCAGGCTGCAGCTCCCAGCCAAAGGCCCCTTAGGAAAAACCAATGTGCTTTCTGCAGACAAGGTCCCTCAAGGAGAGGGAATCAGCCTCAGAGCAGACCGCAGAAGCCCAAAACCACGGTGGCCAAGAGAGCTGCTGGATTAATCTTAGCTGTGATAGGAAGAACAGCTCTAGGTCTGGCAGCCCTTTAGGTAGGCTTCACCCACCACAAACCAACTAAGAAATCTCACCATAGCCTTAGAACTGCCTGCAAATACAGGAGAAGCCTTAAAAAGCATCCAAGAGTCCCTAGATTCCCTGGCAAATGTTCTCGATAACAGACACTGCTCATCTCCTAGCCCATGAAGGGGGACTATGCAGTTATTAACAAAACCTGCTGCCCCTACGTGAATAACTCAGGAAAGGTTGAAGCAGATATAAAGAGAATGATGAACAGGCCTCCTGGCTATACCTGTATGACCAGGGTGCATACCCAAACACCATCCAGACAGAAATAATAGCTGCCCTACCCAACCCTACTTGGCATCTACCCCTCCAGGGTCCTGTTGTTGCTGTTTTACTGCTTCTTAGTTTGGGCCTGTGTCTACTTCATTTTATTTATTTATTTATTTATTTATTTATTTGTGGTCCTGGGGATCAAACTCAGGGCCTTGGGCTTGCTAGGCAAGCACTCTGGCCACTAAGCTAAATTCCCAGCCCCTAGGCCTGTGTCTATTTTAATTGCTTGTTAAGTTTGTTTCCTCAAGACTCCGCTAGTTTCAAGCAAAGCTCATGGTTGCCCAGGGGTACGAGCCAGCACCACCCACCTTGTCCCACTTGGATCAGACAGCCAGGGATCCCCAGAACCCCCAGGGCAGGTAGGACCTACACCCCTGTATTAGTTTGAAGCAATTATAGAAGATCAGAGACCACTGCCCCTTGCCCCTTTAAGATTAAGGAGGACGGACTCTCTTGAGAGAATTGAGGAAATTTGGGACTACTGTGGGGACAAAAGGGCAGATATACTTCTGGGCCTTAAACCAGGACTTGTTGCCTTTTAAAGCACGGCATGTATTTTCCCCCAGCAATGACTGGCTTCCTGGGACCTAGCAGAAACAGTCCTGAGACACCAATCAGCACACCGCAGCCAGACCAGGATCCCCTCCAAGACCAGCTGTGGAAGCCCCCGACCCTTTGTTCCCCTTTCCTATAGAACCCCCAAATTTGTGGACAGATCTTCTATTTTTCTTCCTCTTTCTCTTTCTTTTGGTGCTGCACAGAGGCCCTTTATCTAATTTATTTTTCTGCTGTCTTTGTTGTTGAAAACAGTTATACAAGGTTGCTTAGAGCCAGGCATGGTGACACACACTTGTAATCCCAGCACTCTGAGATGCTGAGATAGGAAGATCACAAGTTCAAGCCCAACCTGAGCAATTTAGCAAGAACCTGTCTCAAAAAAAAAAAAAAAAAAAACTTTTAAAGGACTGGAATGTAGCTCAGTGCCAAAGCTCTGGGTGCAATCCCCAGTACTGTTAAAACAAAAAAAAGGTTGCTCAAGGTCTGTTATCCCAAGCCAGTCCTAGCTAATATGCAGGGAAAAACTACAAGTTCAAATTCAGAAATTTTGAAAAAAAAAAAATCAGAAATTTTGTAAGGATTGTTTCAAATGTAAATTTAAGGGAAAAAAAACAGTAACAGATATAAAGAAATTTAGAGATATAGGAAAGTTTAAAAATGAAAAATGCTTTTGTTTTGTTTTCTTTTGGGGGGGTACTGGGGATCAAACTCAGGGCCTTGCACTTGCTAGGTAAGCACTCTACCACTGAGCAAAATCCCTAGCCCCCAAAAATGCTTTTGGATGAGAAAAGATTTTATATGGAAAATAAAGATTCTTAGAACATCCAAGAAATAAAATTTTCTTAAAATATTGATCTGCTCTTGGTACAAATTTACAAAAATTAGCTTAGCAAAAACAAAAACAATTTTATTTATTTATTTTTGGGGGGTGCTGGGGCTCAAACTCAGGGCCTGTGCTTGCTACACAAGCACTCTACCACTTGAGCTCATCCTCAACCCCAACAATTTTATCTTTTACAAAATATTTTTTTCTGTTTTCTGCTGTAAGGTTCTAATTAGTTAAGAAACTGAGTCCTAGCTGGGTGCTAGGCAGTATTAAGAAACTGAGTCCTAAAGGAGTCAGAGTTCATATAAATTCAGGCTGGGCATGGTGGTACACGCCTATAATCCCAGCACTCGGGAGGCTGAGGCAGGACGATCACTGCAAGTTCGAGGCTAGCCTATCTACATAGTGAGCTCAAAATCTGCCTGAACTACATAGTGAGACCCTGTCTCAAAAAAAAGTATATAAATTTAATACACACAAGGTAACCAACAAGTGCTCTCTTTTATATAAAATGCATTGCACTTAGACCTTAAACACAAAAGATGAGCAAAACTTTTGGCATTTCTGTCTGCTCCTTGTACTTAGTACCATTCAGAGGGAGAAAACCTACCATTTGGATAGTCTTGTCATTTAAAACCTGGCATACATCGATTGGCTTTGACTAAATAAGCATTTTGTTATGATGTAAACGAGATGTTTGTATACAGCAGGAAATAAGTCTGTTTGTGGTCATTAGCACTGTTTCCTAAACCTGTAAGAGGTCTAAAATTACTCACTGATACAGCTTTTAGACCTGTTCAATAATCATGTTAAGTACAGCTATACTACCGCACCACAGATCCTAAATGTTCTCTCAATAGTAAAAACTAGATGAGCATGTACATGGCTTCTCTTAGCTGTGATGCTAATTGTTGTTGGCATCGTTGCATGTTATATGTGTCTGTGTCCCCGAGTACAGAACCAAAGTTGCAAGATGTGTAGTTTAGAAGAACACCTTACCATGCTGGTATTCTCCAAACTAAAATTACATATAATGATAGACTTTTACAGGTTTACGTTTGTATGTTCCTGATTGCATCATGACTATCATCTTTGAGCAAAAAAAAAAAAAAAAAAGAAATGTGCCTAAACACTGCATTCCAAGCAATGCCACTCCAAAAATTAAAATATTGAGTATTAGTCACCTAGAAAGTACACCCATGGGCCAGGCATGGTGGTGCACACCTGGAATCCCAGAACTATGGGAGGCTGAGGCAGGAGGATCACAAGTTTGAGCCCAGCCTGGGCAACATGGCCATCTGAGAGACCCTGTTTCAAATTTTTAAAAAAAGGTTGCGAGGAGGGATGCTCTGGAACTATACCTGAGTGAGAAGGCCCTAGGTTCAATACCCCATACCCCAGTAGTGAGGGGAAAAAAAAGGACTAACAAGTATTCTTAGATACAACTTTCTGACATAACTGAATTTATTAAGTATGTTTCTTGGTTCAGGACTATTGTGCTAACTGGATTTGCTTTTGTCTTAATTACTTTCCTCGTTGCTGAGACAAAATACCTGGCACCCAAAGTTAAAGGAGGAAGGGGCTGGGGATTTAGCTCAGTGGTTAGAGTGCCTGCCTCGCAAGCACAAGGCCCTGAATTCGATACCCAGCACCAAAAAAAAAAAAAAAAAAATTAAAGGAGGAAAAGTTCATTTACCTCACAGTTTGTAGAGGTTTCAGTCCACAGTTGGCTGGCTCCAAGGCAGGGAGGCAGGGAGGCAGGCAGGCAGGCAGAAGGCAGCAAGGCAAGCAAGGAGGAGACAAGCCTCTTTTTGTCCTTTATATCTTATCCAGGCTACCCGCCTTAGGATGGACAGCACTCCCACCCTCAATCCCAGCATCACGTCCTTGATCCCAGCAGAACTATGCCAAACCAATCAGCGGACTAATTTAGTGATCACACACTCTAGATCCAGCCACCTCTGAAAACACTCCACCTATGACCCCATGAGGCTTTGAGGGGACATCTAGACACAAACAATGACAGCTTTGCTCTTGTTATTTTTGTTTTACATTTTCCTTGTAAAACTGTGTAACAACTGCCTCTCAATATTCTGCAGAAACCAACTCGAAAACACCCAACCTGAGCAGTATTTCAAGATGACAGGCCACCAACCACAGGACAGATGGGACACCACACTGACTCCTGACCCTGACACTGGCCGCAGTGCACAAAAGGGTAATTGTTCTCCATGCACATTTTACATCTCACAGTGCCCTGATAGTTGCAGAAAATTACAGTAGTTGGAATTAAAGCCCAGTTCTCCCATTTCAAATGGGCGGAACTGACCTTCTGCGTGTTCAGCAACCGAGACTCAGGGGCAAAGCTGAAGAGGGTGCCACAGGAGTCACCCGGCAGCAGAAGGCCATGCAGCACAGGTGACGGCGGGACTGGTCACCTGCCTGTGAATAGAGGCTGGTCCAAGACACGGGCTGACACCTTCCTGCACACCGTTCCTCCTGGTGTCTCATCGGAGCCGCGAGACCAGGCAGACAGACAGGCGGGCCTCTTGTTCCCCGAATACACACAGAAAGCTGAGCCGGTCGGGCGGCAGGGGTAGAATCTGTAAGACCGGCCTCCTCCCGGCAGGAGCCTCTTTGACTGGTCATAGAGGCACCTGGGACTGGGAATGAGAGTCTGTTCTAGGGACGACAATTCTCCTGCAGGCTGACTTTTCTCAGGTAGTTTTTCTGACAAGAATCCACAAGATCTGACCCATAAGAGGCATCACCAAAGCCTTGGGGCAAGAAAGAGGGAGGGAGGTGGAGGAGGTGGCTCGGCAAAGTAGAAACATGAAGATGCAAAACAATTCAGCTGGGCATAGTAACCCACAGCTGTAATCTCAGTTACGCAGGAGGCTGAGGCAGGTGAATCCACATTAATGACCAGCCTCAGCAATTTAGTGAGACCTTGTCTCAAAATAAAAAAAAAGGGCTGGGATACAGCTCAGAGGTAGTGTGCTTTCCTAGTACGTGCAAGGCCCTCCTTTCAATCCCTAACATGGGAAAAAAAAATGGAAGTGGGTGATTGGAAGGACAGAAATAATACTTAAAGATACAAACCCATAGGCCCAAGAAGTTTAAAAAGTAATGTCTAGAAAGCTACTGGGCACTGGTAGAAATGGAATTTTTTTTTGTCTCTGTGAGCATGTATGTTTGTATGTGTGTGTGTGCATGTGTGTATTTGAGAAAGGGTCTCACTATGTAGCCCAGGCTGACCTCGAACTTGCAGGGATCCTCCTGCCTCAGCCTCCCAAGCTGAGAAGAGAATGTTTCCACGGGACATTGAAACTGACTCTCAGGCAAGCTCTTCCCATCACAGGCTGAGATCTGGCTCCCAAGTCATACAGTCAGGTAGATCCCGCCTAATCTGAAAGTGGCAGCTCCAGGCTCGGGCTCAAGCGAGTGCAGTCCAGTGTCCCTCACCGCTTCACACCTGTAGTCTCAAGGGCCCCAGGGCTCAGTGGCAGGAAGAGAAGGGAGGTCAGCCCGGCATGCTGGTGTGCAATGGGAAGGGTCTGCTGCCATCCCCATCCCCTCAGCACCTGCACTGGAAGACAGTGGTGAGGAGATCCCACCCAGCAGGTGAGGCTTCCAGGGGGACTTGGCCGTTCCCAGTGTGTGCAGAGGGGTGTGGCTTGGACTCCTGGCAGTGGGAATGGCTTGGTCAGGAGCCCGGACATGACAATCTAAAATCCAGAACATGAGGAGGTCTGAGGGAGACGCATGTTGGGGCACAGGGGAGCTGCACAAAGCACACAAGTCTCACTGCCTGGTGATGTCACCAGAGAGCATCCATCACAGGCGATCTCGGCAACCCGGCAGCCAGAGCAGCCCAGCCAGCCTCTGTCCTCTGCGGAGGTGGCACAGTAGTGTCGTGAACAAAGTGGCTGTGGTGGCAGGGTGGGGCTGTGCGTGAACCAGCATCATGGGGCTCCTCATAACCAAGGCAAACCCAGCCACCGCCACAGCCAGCTGCCAGCCTCGGAGACCATGGTGGAACCCTGAGGAGGCACACGGGCCACACCGGAGCCCTGCAGCCTGGAAAAGGCCGTAACTCAGGCTCTCTTGGGCGGATACAGGTCAGGCCTGTGCTTCTGCTTCTGCCTGGAAAACTACACCTGGCACCTCTACCCGAGAGCTCGACACCAACACACAACATGACCACCGAGTACCACGGGACTGGCGTTTATGGCGCAGGGTGTGACTGGGACCCGTGTTCCTCCCACACATCGCATCACCTGAAAGCTGGGCTGCAAAAGTGATGGAAGGGCTGTATGAGGGGCCCAAGAGGCGCCAATGGGGACGGCATCCTGGGGACAAACGGCAGTTTATCCGCTAACCCAAAGCCACGCTAGGAGGCTCTGCCCCAGTAAGTGTAAAGCCCAGGGGTCATCTGGGGAAACTTACGCTTCCATCCTGTGACACCGATTTCTCTGCGACTTAGAGGACACTGCTACTTGGGGACAAGTAAGGTTGAAGCTATGGCTGATATGACTCATACCAGTAGAGCACGGGCGCGGGAAGGAGTGGCCATCTGCCCTGTGGGGGTCACCGACCCTCAGGCTTGTGCCTATGTGAGGCTGCAGGCCCCCCGCCCCATGCTGAGGACGGAACCCAGGATCTCACACAGGCTAGGCAAGTGCTGCGCGCCCGCAGGCATTCAGGGTGGGCACCTGCGGGTCCTCCCGAGGGCGGTAACTCCACAGGCAAGCGTGGCACTGAGACCAGTAAGGGCAGGATGCGAGGTGCCCAGCCCACAGGGTGAGCCACTGGAGGAGCCGAAGGGCTGTCTGGGAGAGAGCCTAGCACGGGTAGTGCAGAAGGGAGAGCACAAGCTTCAGGTAGGGCCTGGGCGTCCACAGTAGCAGTGGGGACTGAGGTTCTCCCCACGACCCATCTGCTGTGGTTTCCATGTTTGCCCCCAAACTCACATTGACTTTAACTGGGAGAGGATTGGGTCAGGGACTTTGCCTTTGTGGGTAGGATGAAGGCCACTGTAAAGGGTAAGCACCTCCTCCTCCGTCTCCTGCTCTTCTCCGGTCACTTGGGAACACAGAGAGAGGGCCCTGGCCACATGCCCAAATGCGCTTTGACCTTGGGTGTCCTGACCTCCAGCACTGGGAACTGTTAAGTTTCCATTTGTTATAAATGACTCAGTCTTGAGTCTTCTGATACAGCAGCAAACTAGGCCAGCAGTGCTTGAGAGCTCTTCTGGCCCCCGACCAATCACAACCCGAGAGTCCACTCCTGTGGAGTGAACGACTCATGGGGGGCGCTGGCTGTGAGCATGCCGTGAGTCGTCGGCCCAGGATCTCTTTCCAAGTGCTGCACTCAGCTTTTCCAGAACTCAGGCCACAGCCAGCAGGAGCAGCTTTACCGAGGAGATCGCCCCCCTGTCCCCTGGGCTGCAGCAGCAGTGCCCAGGCAGGACCAGCTCTGTGGGTCTCCAGCCCAGACACTTCCACCCTTGCCTCTTCCTCGCCCCATCTGCTTCCCCAGTGCACCTTGAAACTTTCCCTTAATTAATAATCCATTTGTATAAGGGTCCCTGTTCCAAGTGTTGCTTCTAAGGAATGCAATCTAAGAAAATTTTGTGAGAAATACTGTCCACAGGGCTGTGGATTCAGCACAGTGGTTAGACTGCTTGCCTTGCAAAAAAAAAAAAAAAAGAAAGAAATACTGTCCACAACTTAACAACAGACCCAGGTGTGGTGGTGCACACCTATGACCCCAGCACTTGGCAGGCTGAGGGAAGGGTCCGGTCCCAAGATTCAGTTCCATCTGGGCAACTTTGTGAGACTCTGTCTCAAAATAAAAAATAAAAACAGTTAAGGATGTAGCCCTGCATTAAATCCCCAGTACTACCAAAACATATAAATAAAAATTAAACAACAACAAAAAAGCAAACAAGTCAATTTTAAAATTGGTAAAGGACCTGAAAAGATAATTCTCCAAAGAGCGTCTAGAGGTGGCCAAAAAGCACACAAAAATATGTTCAACATCATTAATCATTAGGGAAATGCAAATCAAAACCACTGTGAGATACCGCTTTACACATGAGGATGGCACAAAGAGGAGAGGAAGACAGGACAGGAGATGTGCTGATGAGGATGGAAAGAAAGTGAACCCCATGTTCACTGCTGAGGATGTAAAACAGTGCAGCCTTGTGGAAAACAGGATGGTGTTTGTTCAACTCAACATGGAATTACCACCAATTCTGTGTCTGGTCGTACTCCCAAAAGAAATAAAAACAGAGACTTGAGCAGATATTTGTAACTCGTGTCCATGGCAGCATTACTCATGATAACTACAGAGTGGAAGCATCTCAAGAAACTACTGAATGATGAATGGATAAGCAACATGTACTTTTTTTGGTTTGTTTGTTTTCTTTTTTGAGACAGGGTCTTGCTATGTAGCCCGGCTGGCCTCAAACTCGCAGTGACCTTCTGCCTGCACCACCGTGACTGGCTCTGCAACATGTACTTTCTACATACAATGGAAAAGTGTTGAGCTGGACAAAGGAAGAAAATTCTGGCACCTGCTACACTATGGATCACCCCTGACGTGCCACTAAGCCAGTCCCAAAAGGGGCAGCGTTGGATGAGACCTCTTGAATGAAGTACACATGCTAAATGCATTGAGACAGAGGGTAGAATGGGGATTGCCAGGCCTGGGGGAGGAAAAGGAGCTGGTGTTCAACAGAGGCAGCTTCAGTCTGCAAAGATGAAAAAGACCTGGAGATGGCAGTAGTGATGGTTGCACAATACGGATGAATTTAACACCACAGAGCCTTATACTTTAAAACAGCTGAGATGATAATTTGTATTAGGGTGACTATTATTTTAGTGTAAAGGCCTTGAATTCAATCCCCAATACTGCAAAAACAACCAATAACAAAAACCAAAACCAAAAAAACCATAGAATTAAATCTGTACCACGACAACCTCAAGTCACGAAGGAAATCAATGGAGTGAGAGTCCTGAGGACCTGTGTTGTTTGGGAGGAGGACCCAAGAGCTAGCACCAGACATAGGAATAGAAAGAGAGGATGTGACTTTCTAGCCAGGAGTAGGGGGGAAATGGGGTGATTTGTTTTTAAAGTTGCTTGATCTAAAAGAATGGGGAAAAAAGATGCCAAGTATAGCACCATGAGCCCACAGTCCCAGCTACTGGGAGCCTGAGGCAGGAGGATCTCTTGAGTCTAGGAGTTTGAGACCAGCCTGGCAACACAGCAAGACACCATGTCAGAAAAGAAACACAAATACAGACAGGATAGTGAAAGCCCCCAGGCCAGGTGTGGCTCCAGGGTGGAGCGTTTTGTCTCACATGCACAAGGCCTTGGGTTCAATCCCCAGCACTGCAACAAATAAAATAAGCTGGTAGTTTTAGTTACATTAACTACAAATGTACAAAATGCTCCAGTTAAAAGGCAAGGTATGGGGGCTGGGGATTTAGCTCCGTGGTTAGAGTGCCCGCCTTGCAAGCACGAGGCCCTGAGTTCGATCCCCAGCACCAGAAAAAAAAAGCAAGATATGTTTTATACACTATTAGCAAACAAAAAAATGAAGTTTAGAAAATATACATTTTACAATAGATCAAAAGAAATACGAAGAACCAAGAAATCAAACTTAATAAAAGGTGAGCAAGACCATAAAGGCAAAACAAACCCATCAGCAAACTTTAAAGAAGACCTGAATGAACAGAGCAGCAGACCAGGCTCATGGAGCAAAAGACTCAACACTGTAGAGATGTCAGTTTTCCTCAAACTGCTTGATAGTAATAATGAATTCCTGATCAAAATGCCAACCCGGTTGTTGCTACTGGAACTGACAAGCAGCTTTTAAGTTTCATGTGGAAAGCCGGCATGGTGGCACCTGGGGTCCTAGCTACTTGGGAGGCTAAGACAGGAAGACTGCTGGTGCTCAGGAGTTAGAGGCCCAAGTGGGCTGTAATGAGACTCCATTTAAAAATAAGGGCTTCCAGGGTCGGGGATTTAACTCAGTGGTAGGGTGCATGCCTACCAAGTGCAAGGCCTTGAGTTCAATCTCCAGCACTCCCCCCAAAAAAAGGAGGGTTTGTTTTGTTTTGGATATTGGAGATTGAACCCAGAATATTTGCACTAAGCTACAACCCCAACCCTTTTTATTTTTGAGGTAGGATCTTGCTAAATTGCTAAACTGCCTAGGCTGGGCTCAAACTTGCAATCTTCCTGCCTCAGTCTCCCAGAGTACTAGGATTATTATAGGCATGTTTCACACAACACCTGGCTAAAAATTTCTTAAATAACAAAGAGCATTAACCAAAATGGAATCACGAATCAAACTGCTTCAAAACTAAGAACCGGTCATTAGGAGATGCTATAAGCAGTCAAGATAAGCCGCAGAGTTGGAAGAGCTATTTGCAACACACATTACTAACTGTATCGAGAGTGTATAAAAGAATGTCTGTAGATTAATAAGAAAAAAACAGCAGGTAAAAAAACAGGCAAAGAGGTGAAGACACACTTCACAGGAGACAAAACCAACATGGTCAATAAACCAGAAATGACATGCTTTAATTCTGCTTTAGTTCAGCCCCGAGAAGGTGGGACCGAGATGAGTTCATCAGAAGCCAAGCCCACTCCACTCCTTTTCTCCATCAAAACTCCGTCTTATGACCCCTTTAATATTTTTGTTGTTAATGTTAGTTGTTACCTGAACATCTGCAAATCACAGAAGGAATGTTAAACTCTCCTGTCTCCTCCTTATCCTAGGACACCCCCTTCCTTATCAGCACTCAGACCCTGGCCTTTGCCCCTTCACTTGTCAGTATATTAAAAGAACCCTCACCCAGACAATCCCCAGACCCCTGAATATTTATTGAGTCCCCTTTTAAACCTTGCCCTGGTTCTTAGTACCATAAAACCCACTTTGAGTCTGTAAGTTCCAAACTGTTGGAATTCAAGAAAAACAAAGTATGACTAAAGTGACATGAGATTGCGTATAATAACAACATGCCTATGTAAAAGTCCTTGTATAACTCAAGATTCTGTTATAAGATGTCTCTCCAAACCATGTATAAAGGATGAGCAGACAAAGATGTAGGGTTAAGAGGATTATCGCGTGAGCGAACTCTAGATTGCCGGCTAATAAACAGACTCGATTTGGCTTCTCAGCATGTGGCATCTCTCTTTCTCATGTCCAAGTGAGGTAAAACCAAGTCAGCTAACGGGGCTGGCTCGGGCTTCCACTTCAAAACCATGCTCAATTTCATTAGTAATTAGCTAAATGAGATTAAAGCCAGCATTATACACCCACCAGACTGGCAAAGTGAAAATCTGGCAAAGCCAAGTGTGGCCAGGACACAGAGCCGAGGGGCTTCTTGTACTGTCGGTGGGCACAGGGACCAGAGTGACATTCCTGGGAAATGGGGAGGGCCTGGAGCCCAGACGAATCAGACAGCTGCTGGCAGCATTGTCTGTGATGACCCCAGAGTGGAACTAGCCCAGTGTCCACCACGGACACACAGTGGACAGCTCTCACAGTGAATTTCCACGCACCAAGCTGCACATGCGACTGAATAAATCTCCCATTCATGAGCTAGGGAGGCCTGATGTCAAAGATTGCATCTGTGTCACTTCACTGCTATAAAACACAGAAACAGGAAAAGGCTGGGATGGATGCACAACTGGGTGGTGGAGGCTTTTTGGAAAAACAAGAACATGAGTCATAAAGACAGGGCAGAACACCAGGCATGGTGATGCGTGTTTGTAATCCTGGCACTCTGGGAGGCTGAGGCAGGAGGATCACAAGTTTAAGCCCAGCCAGGGCAACTCAGCAGCTTAGAGAGATTCTGTCTCAAAATAAAAAACAAAAAAGGCTAGGATGTAGCTCAGTGCAAAAGTCCTGGGTTCAATCGCCAGTACTATAAAAAAAAAAAATACAAAATAATAATAATAGAAACAGAGCAGGGCAATACAGGGTGGGGAGGGCGTGTGCGTGCTGGAGGCTGCCCCTTGAACCATTGCTCGGGTGTGCATAACAACCTGTCAGGCTGCATGTTTCTGTTTTATTTATGTTTCTGTGTGTTTTATTCCACAGGAAATGAAGGGGAAACTAGCAGCCCAGGGTGTGGGCAGGCATAAGGCCAGAGGGCAATACAAGGGAAGGTGTCAGGCAGCCTCCAAGGCTTTCCACTCCTGTGGCCTCAGACAGGGCCTGTGGGGAGAGGCCTGCTCCTGGTTCCCACTGCCCCAGGGGCATAGCACTGGCTGGGAGCTGAGGGTGCAGGTAGACTCCTTCCAGGGGCTCTAGGTGGAGGGAGGACCCAGCTTCCCCCACTCTAGAGACACCTAGACATGGCCTGGGTCCCCCGTGTGACTGTGGGATTGTCTAGGGCGTGGTCACTCTCAGGAACCTCTGCTTCTGGGTCTCAGTTTCCCTGCCTGTAAAGTGGGGGGGCAGGGCCAGCTCAGGGGTACCGTGGACCTGGTGAGCAGAATAGGAAGCTACAGGCCACTCCCACAGGCCTTTCCTCCCTCAGCTCACCAGGCCCTGCCTGGGACCCAGAAGCCTCTCTGGGGGCTGAGTCTGAGCCCTGGGCAGCAGGGGGCGCTCCCGAAGCAACTCCAATTTGTGAGGGGTGGCTCCTGGTTCTAAAGTCATCTCTGGAGCAGGGTGGGGGGATTGGCAGAGCATTTGCCTAGAATGAAGAAGACCCTGGTTTCATCCCCAGCATTGCGAAACTAATCATCAGCCAGGTGTGTTGGTGTTTGCTTGTAATCCCAGCACTTGGGAAGCTAAAGTGGGAGGATTCCCCTGAGTTTGAGGCCAGCCTGAGTTACACAGTGGGGAGACTGAGGCCCAGAAGCAGAGGCTCCTGTCTCAAGCCCACCCCAAAAAATAATAATAAAAGAATAAAACAAAAACATCCCTCAATACAAATCTAAAAAAATAAACAAAAAAGCAAAAGGTACAGAGACTCACCACACTTTCGAGTCAGTTGTAGGCAACATAAAACCATGGTCTCTCCTCAGTTTGGGGAAGCAGCCTACAATACTGGGTCCTTTGCCCAGCCCTGCATGGAGCCAGCTCTGAGTACATCGCGGCAGCGATGAGTCCAGGACCCCTCGATCCTCAGTCTCTGTCAGTAGAGTAAGGAAGCAGAGCCCCACGTAGGGCCTAGGCCTCCAGTGGTCAGTTTTGTTCCCCACAGCTGTGGCCCCCAGAAGTGCACAGAGCCGGCAACACACCCCCACAACAGCTGTCACAATGAAGGCTGAGGGGTCCCCGGGAGCCAGGTAGGGTGAGGGTCTTGGCTCCAAGAGAAGCAGGGTTGGGTCTCACACAACATGCACACAGCCAAGTTCCTGGCCTGGCACCCTAAGGCAGGAAGTGCTCCACACCCTTCCTCCCGGCCTCTAGGAGTAGAACACTCATGGCTGGTGTCAGGAGCCGGAGGACCACAGCCACCCCCCAATCAAACTCACTAGTGAGGCCCTGGGACAGAAGTAACCAGCTGTGTCAGCCAGCCCAGGTCTGGGAGTCGAGACAAGGCTGAGCCAGGCCTTGGGGTGTCCTGGGGCAGCACCCTGCCATCCAGTGTAACCCACAAACCTTCCAGCCCAGGGGCCTGCATCTGACACCTGAGCCCCTGAGTCAGCTGCACAGATAGGGGCCCCGTGGAGCACACAGCTCAGCTCCCTATTTCAACACCCCAGGAATGAGACTGTGGCCAGCGGGCAGTGGTGCCTCTGAAGGTGCCTAAAGGGGTCCAGGGTAGACAGGGCAAAGAATTCCGACCACGAGGAGGAGAATGGCTGGTTTTCCCGGGATGATGCAGAACACCCTGGGCTCCCTGTGCCCCAGCTCAACCGAGGTACGCTGACCCCTCTCCTGGGCAGGCTGAAGAGCAAACAGCTGCAGGAATGGGGTGGACACTGGTTCACTCCAGGAGGAGACGGCTCCTGACACCCTCAGCCTGTGCCCCATGGTGCTCAGGGGCTGTGACCTCCCAGTTTGCTAACCCCGCTCATTCAGTAAACCACAGGCCCCCAGGGCCATCCCCTGGACAGTGAGCTGCTGGCTGCTGGCCACAGTGCAGGCCTCAATGTGGGTTTCACCTTATGGCCTCCTCCTTCCCCAGCACAGAGAGCAAGGAGCAGATGATCCTGGATCCGCACCAGTCTGGCCTGGCCACACTTGTTTTCCCACTGGAATTCTATAGCAGGGCTGTGCCTGAGCTGGGTGTCACCCAGAGGACTCAGGTACCTGGAAGCCCCGTCCCCACTCACCCAGGTCTGTGCAGGGCCTTTCCACTTGGAGATTGGAGGACAACCAGCCCCTCCTTCCAATCAAGCCAGGCCATGGGGCAAAGGTCATCTTGGATTTATTGGGAGTGCCAGCCCCACCTGGAGCCTGGGTCTCGGCGTGCCCTGGGGTCCTAGGGCCAGCCCTAGCCCCACTGACTGTCCCAGCCCTGCCTGGCACCCAGCCTGCTGCAGTGTGGCACATGTCCTGTTCTCAAAGCGAGGCAGGGCTCTGTCCCGGAGCCCCGGGCTTCTGGGGGTGGGGCAGGAGGGACGGCAAGGGCCAGAGAGCTGACCAGTCATCCAGAGCCAGGGCCAGGCCCAGCTGGGTGCCAGCCTGCTGGGTGGCCCTTGGCCAGGGTCCACAAGGTGTCTGTGGGGGCCCAGTGTCAAACCTTCCCCCTTGCTCAGCCTCCCACAGAGGCTGTTGCCATTAGTCTGTGGTCCTGTAGCTGCTTCTGCCCAGCAGCACGCTCAGTGGTGTCACCTGGGCCCGGTGTAGCCATACGGGTGCTGTAGCAGCAGGCTCTGGTGGCTGGGCAGCACATGCGTGTGGTAGTGTTCCACCATGCTGCCCACACTGGCGAACAGGATCTCACCCTCCAGGTAGAACTTAGCATCCTGGGGGGGGGGTGCAGTCAGCGGGGCTTGGCCGGCCATGCCATCCAGTCCCTTTCTGAGCCCCAGGCCCCAGGTCCCCATCCCCATCAGAGCAGAGCCCAACCCCCACCTTCTCTTTTTTTTCCCCCACCTTCTCAAAGATGCGGTAATTCCTCACTTTGTTGGAGGATTCATCCCACACGACCAGCACCTATGGAGAAAGAGGCTTGAAGCAGACTGCTCAGCCAAGAGGCTGCAGGGCCAGCCTTGGGAGCCCAAGGGCACAGGGCACTAGGCTGGTGCTGGGGTCTTGGGCGAAGTAAGGGGGCTGCAGACCCCGCCCACTAGCAAGAGCTGCCCTCAGAGAGCCTCTGACAGGACCTGAGTGGGTGTCCCCAGAGCCACCTCCAATACCCAGGAAGGCGCAGCTTGGTGAGGTCACACCTGGATAGATACAAGCAGTGCTGGCCGACCTCCTGCCACTCCCTCCCCTACCTCTGAGTATACCTGCCTCACTCTGTCACTGGGTCCTGGCACCCAGCCTTTCCCTCTCCTGTCCTTCCCCCTTGAGGGCTCCCAAGTTGCAGGTGGCATTTCCTTCTAAGAGATGGAGGCCGCTGTGTGGACCAGAGGTCCACAGCCAATAAAGTCCCACCGGATCAGCCCCCAGCCAGGTGTGTGCACAGCCAGGGCGCCCCTACCTTGCCCGACTTGGTGGAAGAATTCCGGATGCAGTATAGCCCGTCCTGGGGCTCTCCCTGGAGGCTGGTGGCTTTGAACAGCCTGAAACCAAACAGCCTCGAGGTCACGAGCCTTCTGGATGTTCCGGGGACCCCGGCCCTGCCCAGGCCTTGGCCTTCTGTGCGCCCATACTGAGTGGGAGGGTGGCGGGCCTGGACCCAGCTGCACCCAGGGCCATGTGCCTGGGCCAGCAACTGCCCACCACTGAGCCAGGGACTCAGATTCCATTCTTTTGGGCACCAGAGGGCTTGGCACTGACCTCTCCACTTCGCAGGATTCCGTGGTGTTGACAAAAACCGAGTTGGGCAGCGGCACCTAAAGAGCCCAGTGATGGTCAGTGTCGATGACAGTCCCCAACACCACCACTCCAACCCCTGCCAACCTGCACAGTGGCCCAGGCTGGGCATAGCTCCTGTCTCCCCAGGCTTCAGGGTCCTGGCTCTGCCTTACCTTCTCGTAGTCCTCGTCAGAGTCCTCCCCGCTGGGGTCAGTCTGTGAGGGCTGTCGGGGTTTTTCAAAGGAGAAGCTCCTGAAACTCTGCCCGTCTGGAGGTGACCTCCTAGGAGGCAAGGAGAGGAAGGCAGAATTGCGTCAGCCTGAGGCACGATGGGCCACCCTAGCTCCCCTCCACACGGGTCCCTCACAGGCTTGGAGTCAGAACCCAGGCTGTCTGCAGGACAACAGAGCCTGAGCCCTGTGCCAGATGACCAGGAGGGGGAGCAGGGATCAACTACAAGAGGCCTGGGAGCCCAAGTAGGAAGCCGGAGCTGCCGTCGATGTTGGCAAGGGTCAGGGCACACAAGCTCAGGTGTTGTCATACAAGGGACACAGATGCCTCTCAGAGCCACAGAGAGCAGACAGACATGAACAGGCTGAAGGATGCAACCTGACCCCACCCCCAGATGTCCCCATACATCCCCAGGTATCCCCACACCACACACCCCCAGGAGTCCCCCACACACTCCTCAGGTAGCTGGTGCCCTTCTCAGCCAGGACTGCTGGGCTGTGGGTGAGGCTGAGCCTGACAATGGCCCCTTGGCACACGCAGTCCTGGGCACCTGCCAGACCCAGGCCTAAGTAAAATGATTGACAGCCGAGCTGCCTTGTGAAACAGAACAACACATGTGACACGGCTCCCCCAGCCCTTCCTAGTGGGGCAGGTCTCAGAGATGCCAACGGGACCCCAGGGAGGAGGCTGCAGGTCAAGGGCCTTGGGCTGTGCCAGACAGGTGCCTCCAAGGCTCCTCACCTGCCACACAAGCCACAAAGCCCACCTTGAGGCCCAGGCCCTTCGGCCACGGGGTTGTGGAAGATGCCCCAGACCCCTGGCGCCAGCCAGCACAGAGCAGGAAGCCCCAAGTAGGCCTGGGGCTGAGTCACAGCCACGTGTCACATTCCAGCCATTTCCCACTGGGAAGGACACAAAGGCAGTCTTCACTGCTCCAGAGTGGAGATCCCCAGGCCCCAGGCAGGACTGGGACAGGGCCTGCAGAGGCAGCTGGGACTGGTGGTCATGCCCCTTCCCATGTCACCCATCCGGGGCTCCAGGAGGCTGGCACCCTGAGGCCACCGTGCCTCTCTCCCTGAGTGCACCAGGCCCACGGATCTCCAGGCCAGATGTCGCCCAGGGCAAGGCTGGGTATCCCCACACCCCTGCGGCAGGCTGGGGTCACCAGGAAACCCTCCCATGTGGGGAGTGGGCATCCGCCAGAAACCGACCGTGCCAGGTGGGCCCCTGGGGCGGGGAGGCAGGCATCACTGCGCCTGGCGACTCACTGGAGGTGGAGCAGCGGTGGCTTCTCTGGCCGGGGCAGCACTGCAGGACGCGGGGTGGCATCAGGCACAGGCAGCTTCAGCACAAGAGGTCTGGGCGCCACAGGGGGCACGAAGAGTCCAGGCTTGGCTGCCTCCCGTGGGGGGCCCTCTTCAGCTATCTTCACGAACTTGGGCCTGTTGGCTGGCACGGGTGGGGGCTCGGACACGGGTGGCCCTCGAGGGGACAAATGGAAGGACTTGAGCTTGTCACAGCTCCTGGAGGTGGCAGACGCTGTGCTGGCAGAGCTGGAGGCAGCACTGGCCCCGTGGCCAGGCGTCCATGGCTCTGGGCTGGGACCGGCACCCTCTCGGAAGCACGGGGGTTTCCACAGGCTGGGCCCGGTGGGCAGGCTGCTGGGTGGGGGGTCGCTCATCCTCCGGGAGGTGGTGGGTACCCTGAGGCCAGACTCTGCCCTCCTCAGGGCCAGCGGGTCCCTCTTGGTGTCCTCGGTGGCCACGCTGGGGTCAGGGAGGCCACGCTTTGGGGGTGGGGGCGGCAGCAGCGGGCCTGGGCCCTGGGTGTTGAAGGAATGAGCGCGGGGCAGGTCAGAGAAGGCGGGCTTTCGGGTCGTGGGCACGGGGGGCGGTGGGTAGGCCGGCGGGTGAGTCAGGGAGTCTGCAGAGCACAGGGCAACAGGGCAGCGTCACCACCTCTGCTGGCACCAGTGGGCCTGGCCTGCTCACCGCCGACTCCCCTGCCCTGCCCACCCGTCCCCACAGCAGCCACCCGAGCTTCCCGAAGCCTGGGTGCTATGTGGGCAGCCACCAGGCTCGGAGCAGGGGCAGGAGGCTCCTTCCCCACTCTCATCCCAGGCCACCCCTCGCTCCACCTGTCACTGATCCCTGCTCCTGCCCCTCCTCCCACAAAGGGCTATCTGGTGAGCCAAGCCAGGGGCTCCGAACATTTTTATTTTTTATTTTTTTACTTTTTAGTGGTACTGGGGATTGAACCCAGAGCCCTCACATTGGGCCACATCCCCAGCCCTTCATATTTTTCATTTTGAGACAGGGTCTCACTGAGTTGCTAAGTCACCTGAGCTGGGCTTGAACTTGGGTTCCTCCTGCCTCAGCCTCCCAGAGTGCTGGGATCACAGGCATCTGCCACCACACCTGGATCTGAACCTCTTAATTCTTGGAACCTAGCAAGGAAAGTGAGGCCCCTACTGCACCCCTACCCATCGAGAGATACACCCCCCGGTCCACCAGCCCTGCCTACCATCCAACTTCATGGGGTCGGGAGAGTCAGGCTCCAAGTACGAGTCGTCCTCATCTTCATGCTCGTAGTCTGTGCAAAGGAAGGAGGCTGAAGCCCAAGGTGGCCCAGGCCCTGCTGTGCACAGGAGCAGGGCGCCAGAAGTGCAGGGGGAGGACAGGCCATCGGGTTTGTACCAGAGGCCAGCAGGGAGGCCACCGTCCCTCTGTAGGAGGACAGGGCAGGCAGCTATGCATGCGCTGGCCAGATGGGAGCAGGGTGGGCGCCAGCCTCACCTTCATTGTCTGTGGGGTACGGCGAGAGGCTGACGTCCACAGGCCGCTCCACTGCACCATAAAAGCTGTCCGTGTCTGAGCTGGAGTCACTGATGTGTGGGGAGGGGACAAGGGCCAGTGGTGACACATGTGTGCACACAGGGACATGCCCACAGATGCACGGATGACACAGATGCAAGGACACACTCACATATGCTCACGGACGTACACAGACTGGGTACACAGTCATGTGCACACACAGGAAGATACACACATGACACACTGACCCAGACACATACTGAAGCCTGGGTGCTATGTGGGCAGCCAGCGGGCTCAGGGGTGGCTGAGCCCGGCAGGATCGACTCAAGTGCAAGGTGAGCTGGGACAGGACCAGGAGCACCAAGCAGGGGCTGATGTGGCCTTGTGTGGGCCTTTGGGACACTACCACAGGGAAGCCCCAATCTCCCAGCAAGCGGAAGTGTCTGATCTCCAAGCGCAGCAAGGCCATCCAGCTCAGTGGGTCAGCTGGGCATGATGGGCACACCATGTACGGTCACGGACTAACAGGGTACAGTCTCTGGGTGCCCCTCACCACCCCACCCAGCCAGGGGCCTCAGGACTGGACCCGAGTGTCCCCCTGCTCCTGCCTGGAGAGGCTCTGGGTCGCCCCAGCCACCAGCCTGGATGCTGGCTCAGCCTGGGGGGGCAGCCCCGCTGGGCCTGTCTCCTGACTATGAAATGGTGGGATAGTTTACTGTTTCCCCAACACCCCTGAGGCTCTGGGCCATCTCTTAGGGGGAGTTGGGGCTGCTCAAACCTCAGCTGAGCCGTGACCCTGGGAACCCTGGGGATCCACTCTGCTCCCACCTTGGGGACCCCTCAGCCCTGAGCTGCTGCCAAGGCGGAGCTCACTGGGGGCAGTTAGGAGAACATGTAACCCCCATGTAGGAACTTCCAGGGAACAGCACAAGGATGAAGACAGGCAGGACAGAGCCAGGGACAGGAGCTGAGGAGAACAGGCACACACAGGCAGGCTTGCACACATGGGCTCATACATGCACAGGCTGATGCATGCATAGCTTGTGCACAAAGAGCTCATGCACACATGGGCTTGCACACACGTGGACTCATACACAAACAGCTTGCATACATGGTACACACTCTGCACACAGAGCTTGCTGGCACCCCCAGAAAAGCCTTTAATGGGATTCTGGGCCAAGTCCCTAGGGGCTGGAGAGGGACACACATGTTAGGCGCAGGACCCCAGGGACCACCATCCACCTATCATACCCTGGCCCACCTGGTGTCCAGAGGCAGCTCCTTCTTCTCATGGAAGTGGCCGATCTCCCGGCGCAGCAAGGCCATCCAGCTCTGTGGGTCAGTTGGGCATGACAGGCACACCATGGGCATGAAGCAGGCACAGTGCTGCCAGGGCAGGACCTCTCTGCCCTCCCCATCTCTGCTGCTTTGCGGTGACCACCAAGTCAGGAGCAGATCCCGCCGGGTCCAGCGAGGCCGTGTGGCTCCAGCATGGCCTCGCCTTTGCAGGTCATGCCCACCCCTTGCCCACGGGAATTCCCCGTGGCAGCATCCCAAGGGCCCACACAAGGCCACATCAGCCCCTGCCTGGCTCCACTGGTTCCATCGCTGGCTCACCTTGCGCTCGTCCTCCGAGGAGGCGGAGAAAAACCATGTGCGGTGCTTCTTGCTGATGTGGATGATTTTGAAGGGGAAGACATTGTTGGATGTCGTCTCCTCGGCTGCTCGCATCACCCTAAGGGCACAGTGGTCACCTCTTGGTCCCCACTCACAGGAACAGCCTCACGGCCCCATCCTCAGAGTTGCCAATCTGGACAGTCCCTATCTGCCGGTCCAGAGTTCACAGCATGGCTGGCACAGGCCCCAGGCTGGGTATCTGGGGAACAAGAATGACTCTACAGGGAACCCCAGAGCTCTGGTTGGCCAACGGGACCCTCAAGACCCCTCTCTGTCTTGGCCAGTGGCCCAGGGCCTGGCACTGGGCTGGCTTCTTTGGCAAGGTACCCCAAGGGTGGCCAGCTTGGAAGCTGGATCCTCAAGTAACTCTAGAGTGAGTCCCTAGGGTCCCAGGTCTCTGCCGATGCCACAAGACCCCTGGCTCCTCACGGGTAGGAGGGGCTGGGCCCTCACTGGGTGGTAGGGGCACAGGATCAACTGTGCAGGGCCCGGGGCCAGGTGCTGCAACCCCAGGACCACAGCCCGTTGGGTCCAGGAAGGCTGTGACCCTGCTCCCTGGGGGTTCTGGCCCAAGGCCCACCTGCCCCCCAGTCTGGAAGCCCTCAAGGGCTGCTCACTGGATGGAGCCCAGCCCTGGCCCGTGGGCTGGGGAGGACCTGAAGCCAGGGAGTCTGGGCAGGGCCTGGAAAGAAGGCACAACAGGAAGCAGCAATGGGAGGAGGGACACAAGAGTCACTGAGTGACAACTGAGTTAGGACCCTGGAGGGCAGGTTGTGCAGGCCCTCGGTACAGGGGGACAGGACATGAGGCCATCACGGAGGCCAAGCAAGGGGCACAGGGGACAGAGGCATCAGAAGAGCGGGGCCAGCCCCTGGGGAGCAAGGGCGGGCACCACTGCAGCGGCTGGGTGGGCACTCACCGGTTATAGCCGTTGAGGGAGAAGGCGCCCTGTGGGGAGGCGGACGTGCTGCTCTTGAAGTAGTAGATGCAGCGCTTGTGGATGATGACGAAGCGCAGCGGCCCTGTGGATGGCGGGCACAGGCGGACCGGGCTGGGAGGACCCTCCCCAGAGGCCCGGGACAGTGTGGGGCCAGGTTGGCTGCAGCCCTCCCAGGGACACATTCACTGGCCATGACAGGGCACCCCCAGGCAGGCCTGGCCACCCCAGGTAAGGGGTACCCTTGGGCCACCTGAGGAAGGGGGTGCCAGGGCCAATGCTGGTGCTAACGGGCTGCAGGGGACACACTAGGATGCCTGGCCCTGAAGCCCTCTGGAGGCTCCATCTAACTGGTGCTCACACAGATGCCGGCCATCCTGGGCACCGCAGCCAGGCAGTGCAGGGGCAGGGAGTCCCAGGTGGCGTGCCCATGGCTACCACAAGGGTGGGCAAGGCCCTGGTGCTCTCTGCCCTCCCCTCCTAGCCCACTCATCTCATATGACTTGGCACATGGCCTCTCTGTGTGCCGAGTGACCACCCCACTTGCTGACCATGCTCAGGTAAGGCAAGGCCAGCGCCAGGTGCCAGACCTAATGCCATCCTATCACATGGTCCAGCTGTACCACCCTGAGCTCCATCTCAGTCCTGGGGATGCCAACCTCAGATCCCCCAGGGTGCCACCCACCAGAGAAGCAAGGGCAACCCAGGGCAACCACGAAAGGAAGCAGAGACTCACAGGGGTGTGCGCTCACCCAGGGAGGACACAGTGCACTGGGGAAACAGGACAAGGTCTCACGCCTGCCCTCTGTGCTACCTGCACCCTGGAACTCACATTTGAGCAGCTGCAGCTGGGTTCCCCCCTTCTTGTGCAAGTAGCCAGCCTTGGCCACACCCCCAGGCATAGTCAGCAGGTTCTGGGCACCGATGGCCTTCATGGGGACTGGCCAGTGCATCTCTTCAGCCGCCATGAAGCTGTAATCAGAGGGAAAAGAAGCAGCTTAGCCAGAGGTGGAGACAGAGGATAGCTCAGGTGGGGACACCTGACGGGGACACTGCCATGCTCCAGGAGGGTCAAGGCAAAGAGGGGTGAGGAAGCACCTTTCTAAAGAGACCCCAAGGGGACAGAGCCACAGGATCTGGAGGTCAGTGCTTCCCCCCCCCAACACACCTGACCCTGGGTACTGGAGGTTTGTCCCTCTATTGTTACTGGCTCACTGGACCCACAGCCCCATGAGGGCTGGGGTACAGTGACAAATCAACTCAGGAAGCCCCAGTGTGGGTGTGTCAGGCCTTATGCCATCACTACTCCACGTCTCAATGCCAGGTGGGACCAGACAGGAAAATAGGAGGGCTTCCTGGAGGTAGTGGCACTGGCGTCACAACCAAAAGCAGGCATTAAAGAGGTGCAGGGTCTCTCCCAGCTCTGGCCCCAGCCTCCTCCTCCTCGAGCTCCACCTGGTCTCCTGGAACCACCAGCTGTTTCACATCCAGCCTCTGCCAAGGACTCCACCCCTGCCCACATACAGAACTCCTGAGAGTATGAGACCCCTCTGCATTGAGGTGCTTCAAGTACCCAGTCACATCTGGGGTCCCCCTGCTGTGCCACGTGTCCTGGCCCCTGGGTAGGCAGGCATGCAGCCAGTGTCCCTGCGGCATGGCAGCGAGGGCGGGACCTGGAGGCCCAGGCGACCAGGGTTCCGGCCACTACAGCTCCAGTCTCAGACACACATAGGAAAAAACATTCCCTACAACATCCAAAGTGGATGAGGTTGGTCGCCCCAAGATCACAGGCTGTGCCAGGGTCATCTTGCGCCAAGGTCCCCACCAGCTCCCTTCCTCCACACACAAAGCCCCTTCAGGCAGGGACGGAGAGGGGCAGGTCTCATTCCTGGGTCTCCCACCCCAGCCGAGGCTTGGGACAAAGGCAGGTCCACACCCCTGTCCCCTGTCCAGCCAGGAGAAAGGGAGCCCATGCCCAGCCTACTCTGCAGTCTGCGCTGGCGACATACAGTCCTGCCCAGCCCACAGTCCCCAGACCTGGGCCCACGCCTGCCTTTGTTCCCATAGCCACGCTTGGGCCCCCGGGACTTGGGGTTCCAGGGCGTGATCCTGCGGTTTGGAGCAGGGCCCAGGGACTTAGGGGTCTGGGGCCTGGGATCAGGTTTGGAGATGCAGGCTGGGCGCTCAGCACCCCATCTAGTGACCCAGGTCAGGCTTGGTACTCACGGTGCCCACGTGGCAGGCGCTGGCTTCCGGGGGGCGGCAAGTGCCCTTGTCCCCTGAGAGCAGCGACATGGTGCGGGCCTTGGACCCCCGTCCGCTGCCTCGTCTCCCTCACGGCAGGCCCAGCTCCACGGCCGGGACCCCGCACCCGCCATGCAGCTTCCCTGTATCCCCACCGTGGCTCCTCCCCTCTTGGGCAGGTGAGGGACCCGCCTACCCCACGTCACCAGGCACCGCCCCTCTGGTCTGGGTTTCCCCGCCTGCCGCCCAGTGGGTGGCAGGTGCTGGCGACAGGACGCCCATATCTACAAGGGTAACCCCGAATCAAGGAGTCGCCGGTGCCATTGGGACACCCCAGCTGCACCCCAAAACCCAGGATCCTGCCCGGAAGGCGAGATGACCCAGCTCTGCCGCCCCACCCTCCCCAGACTCAGTCTGTGTATCAGTAAATGGCGCCTTCCCCAGGGCATCCTCCACCTTGCCAGTGTCACTCCAGGGCCTCCCCCTAGACTCTCCAAGGAATCCAGGTTTGGTCATTGGCAGCTCCCTGGGCTGGGCACATGCAGGCACCTCTGCTGGCAGAGTCCCCTGCCTGGCTCCAAGCATCCCGCCTCCGCCCTCTTCCATCAGCACACAGGCTGCCAGCAGGCTGGGCTACCGTGGGAGGGCAGCAGGGGTGCACGGGGTCCCTCCCAGCTGTCCACACTGCGCCCCTCCCCTTTCCCCACTGCACTCAGCTTGGTGTCTCCCCGCTCTGAGGCTCCGGTGTCTCTGCGCCAGTATACTCAGCACATGTACCTTTACTGCCTTGGTGTCTTTCCAGCCATCTAGTCTGCCTCCTCCTTCTGGCCATCCTGCCTGTCTCCTCCACCACCCTCCAGGCGACACCATTCCTCCCTGGGGGCCTCCTCTTCACACCCAGCCCCTCCTGTCTCAGCCTCCTAGACTTCTCAGGAACTCTCAGCCCACCCTCCACCCACTGCACCTGTGCTAGCACACCCGCAGTCCATTACCCAGGCCCCACAAGCATCCACCCCTGGGCCTCAGTCCATGCTGTTTCCAGCGCTGGCCATTGCAACACCAGCCCCTCACGAATGCTTCCAGAGAACAGAAGAGGGGACTCCTGCTATGAGGCCAATACCACCCCATCCCCAGACCAGACAGACAGCACAAGAAAGGAAAACCGTGGAACCACATCTCTCATTACAGTGATCCACGCACACCCATGTTTACAGCAGCACAGTTTGTAACAGCTAAATCTTGGAAGCGGTCTATGTGCCCATCAACAAATGAATGGATAACGAAAACGTGGTGTTTACACACCATAGAGTACTACTGTGCCATAAAGAAGGACAGACTTGAATCATTTGTAGGAAAATGGATGCACCTTGAGACCATAATGTTAAGCAAAATCAAACACACAAGCTTAAATATCAAATAGCTCTTATATGAGAAACTTAAAATACAAGACCAAAATAAAAATTAGATACAGTACAAAGATACAAAGATACACCTTTCTCAAATGGAAAGGGGATCAAAAGATGGAGGGGCCAGGGAAGGGAATAGAAAGGGGACACAAAGTGTGTTATGTGAAAGAGTCTGAGGGCTGCCATCCCAGCCTGACTACTGTAACCCTCTTCCGTCCACTGTGCTCTTACCCCTGCTAAGAGGAGTAACCACAGTCATGCCCCAAACCCCCAGTGTCCCTCAGTCCTGCTGCTGACGGGCAGCCACCACCCTGTATTTTCTCAAGCATCATGCCTGGCAGGCACCACAGCTCCTCTGCACTGAACTCTCCCTCGGAAGGTCCCATTTTGACCTTCCCTTCCTTGGCCTGCTTCTTGCTCACAGCCCGTACAAGAGCGGCCAGCCTGGTGCCAGGGCAGGGCAGACCCCCTCAGCTTGCTCTGAAATAAATCTGTCCCCTGGAGCTTGTACCTTTGTTTTTTCCTGACTTTACGTCCATGTCCCAACACCCCATGATGAAGGTAATCATTACGTGCTGCAAACATATACTCATAAAAATAAATTTTAAAAAATCCTTTATGGATACAGACACAAACATCCTCAACAAAAGCCCAGCACTGAATCCAGCAACACAGAAAAAGGATTCTAAGCGTCCAAGTGAGATTTGCCCAGCAATTCAAGGTCAGTTTAATATTCAAACTCAGGGAGCTGGGGATTTAGCTCAGTGGTTAAAGTGCTTGCCTACTAAGCACAAGGCCCTGAGTTAAATCCCCAGCACCAAAAAAAAAAAAAAAAAAAAAAAAAAAAAAAAAAAAAAAAAAAAGCGCCAAAACCAAAAATGTTCGAATTCAATTAATGTCAGCCACTGTATCGATAAAATAACAAACAAAAACCATGTGAATGCCCCAAGAGGTGCAGAGAATGCATTTGACCAAATCTTACAATCTTTCCTAGGAACAGCACTGAACATCGCTGGAGAGAACTTCCCCAGCCCGCTCAGGGGCGGCCCTAAACGGCCCTGGTTTTCACCCCAGGTGGGAGCCAGGCAAGGATGTCTGCCCCTCTTCCACTTGGCACTACCCTGGAGCTACTGGCCATACAATCAGGCAGTAAAAAGAAAGAGTATCTGGACTGGAAAGGAAGAAGGATGGAATACAGAAAGAAAGTATTCACAGATTTGGTTTTGTTTTTGTTTGTGGTACTGGAGATTGAACTGACCAACATCCCCAGACTGTTCTTATTTTTTATTTTGAGACAGGGTCTGCCCAGGTTGGACTTGAATTTGTAATCACCTTGCCTCAGCCTCCCAGAGAGCTGGGATCATAGGCATGTGTAGCTGCCCAGCTTACATGATTTTATGTGGAGAAAATTCCACAGAATCCACTACAAAAAATCATTAGAATTAATAATTTAAAACACATTATTAGAACTAATATCATTTGGCAAGATAGCAGGATATGAGATCAGTACAGAAAGGTGGACTGTGTTTGTAGACACAAAAGTAAGCGTCAGTCCAGACAGCCGCTCCCCCAGGTGGTCCCCACGGTGCCAGAGGGTCCCGTGTCCCTGCCCATCGGGATGCAGCCGCTCTCACTCTGTGGGGAAGGCTCTCGGGTAGCCCAGCCTCACTCTGGGTAGTGGCAGGGGTGACAGGACAACCCTCCCCTGCGAACGCCCCTGTGCAGGACAGGCAGATGTCATGGCCTCTCCAGGCGACTGGTGTCTGGAGGAGCCCTGCCTGGCCATCCCAGGGCCTGTCCAGAGCTCAGTGCCAGGCTAGACTGGAGCAGAAAGGGGAAGTGGCATGGAGGTGAGGGTGACACCGCCATGATGACCACGCAACTGGGGGACTTGCGCCCCTCTCGCAGGAGGCCAGCTCCACTGGTGCGGGGAAGGCTGAGGGGGCCTCACAGCACTTGGCTGCTGCAGGCCCGGACACTCCAGGCCTAGGGGCAGTGGCTCAGTTCCACCCATTCATCCTGGAGCCTGGGGCATGGGTGGGTCCACTTGCCAGGTGGTCCTGGTCCCCAGCAGGGCTGACATTCATCCACTATGGGTGGGAACTGGGAGGGAGAGTGGTAGAGACCTGAGCCCTGCTTCCTGCAGTGTGGACAGCGCATCACAGATTCTACACCTGAGTCCCAACACCCCACAACACAGCATCTCACAGAAGAGGGGACTGAGCACCCAGCAGCTGGCATGGAGATCAGGACTCGCTTTCAGTCTCGCCATACAGTGTGGCCTCTTCCCTGCAGCCCGGGCAGGATCAGTGTCACGGTGGCCGGAGCTGGGGTGGCCTTGGGGTCCCACAAGCCCTTGCGGGATGCATGTGATCTGTGTGTGCACACGTATGGATGAGCACGGAAGCCTATGTGCCTCTGTGTGTGTGTGTGTGTGTGTGTGTGTGTGTGTGTGTGAGAGAGAGAGACAGTACCAGTGACAGCATGCCTGGGACACCCATGTCCACCTCTCCACTGTCTCTCAGAGTCTGTTTTGGGGGTTCAGGTAACCCTGAGGCCAGAAGCAGGGCCAAACAGCAGGTGGAAACAGCTTTGTCCCCGAGACAGCCCTGCTGGTCCTGCTGACTGCAGGCTGTGTGGCTTCTACCCCGGGCCCTGAACCTAGAAGGGACACTGGTCTTTACCACAGAGGCCCACACACAGGATGCATACAAGAGTCACAGCACTCGCATGCACCAGCATGCGCGTGTGTGTGCGTGTGCATGCGCACATGGCTGAGCCCATGCACAAAGCCAGGCAGGCTCCACACCTGCTCTGACACCTGCAGGCATAGCCCTGGCTGTGGTGAGGAGCCAGCACCTCAGGTGACCACAGTGTTAGGGATTCAGTCACCAGGGACCGGGCCGGGGCTGTGTGGAGCCACAGAATGAGGTTAGGCTGAGGGCTCCAGCCCCAAGAGAGAGATCCGGTCTCCCAGGCACTCATATACACTCATGCACACCCACAGGCAGACACACTCTCATTCATGCCCCTCACACACATTCACACGTGCACACACAGGTACTTGTTCACATGCTTAAGAGTACTCACATCCATCCACAGGCACTTACCTACTTACACGTATATTCGTGCATGTACACTCACACATGTGTACACTAACACACACATATGCACACACTCATCCACACAATCACACACTCACTCACACTTACTCACCAAGTCCCATACGCTTACAGATCCTTTGTGTGTGGTCCCCAGCATGCTCAGCTGGACCTCGGGGCCTGCATGAGCCTGGTCCTCAGTTGCATTTCTGACTAGGACCCTGGGCGGCCAGGTGGGGGAGTCCAGGACTGGACACTGGACCCTGGTGCTCTCCTCAGCCTAGCTCTGTGCCCATCTAGACCCCCCACCGGCACCTCAGCATGACCAATCATTCGCTGAGGTCCCCATGAGGCAGAGAAGCTGAGTACCCCCAAGCCACACATCCAATAACCATGACACACCTGCTCCCCCCATCCCTGCCCAGCCCGCTACCTCCCCTCGTGGCACACGGTGGTCAGGTGCTGTGGATGAGCAGGCCAGGTGTCCCCGTGTGGCCTTGCAGCTGCCCCCCCACACTAGTTCACAGCTCTCTCCTTCTGTTCCCTCCCCCTCCTTCCCCTTCTCAGAACCAATCTCCATGAGAAAAATCGAAACCAAAATCTCCTAGAAGGCCCAGTGACACTGGACGTGGTGGAGCATGCCTGTAGTCCCAGCATTCTAGGAGGCCGAGGCAGGAGGATCTCAAGTTTGAGCCCAGCCTGGGCAACTTAATGACTTAGCAAAACCCTGCAGCAAAATAAAAAGAGCTGGAGATGTAGTTCAGCGTAGAGCCCCTGGATTCAACATCTGATACAGGAGAAAAAAAAAAAAAAAGCCCAGCGATGAGCCAGGAGAGAGGACTCACTGGGGCAGGTGTAGTGGTTGGCCTGCATTTAGCAGGTCCCTGATGCCCCGGGAGGTCCCCGCTCTGTGGCAAATCCCTGAGCACAGCACGGCATTCCCGTGTGGGCAGCAGGGACTTCACATAGCTCCCTCCGTCCCCAGCATTGGAACACACCCCGGGATCATACATGACGTTCCTGCACAGGACCAGGACACTGAGGCCACCCAGGCAGGCGCAGGAGGGGCAGCTCAGCAACATGGGCCCCTGCCCAGGCTGTAGGCCTGTGCCAGGCATCCCTCGAGCCCCACAGGAGCCCCTGTCACATCTCCTGGGCCTGGGCCAGGTCCTGGGAGCCCTGCTGCCACCGCTCTTACCGTGGTCCTGCAGGTGCCTGGCCAGCACCTCCCTGAGCCCCAACCCAAGCAGCCCCACTGACCTGAGGGAGCTGACCCAGCACATGGCTGTCTGGCTCGAGAGTCTGCTGTGGACTGGAGTCCTGGGGCCCAGGGAGGCCATACAACTCAGGGGCCATGCGGGCGGCCTGCAGCAGGCATCTCCCAGGCGGGTGAGGCCTGGGGCCCTGGCCGCACCCCCGTGCCACCCGCCTGGCGTGTGCTGCCGAGCTCAGTCCTGCTGCATCTGGGGCCCGTGGCTGCCAGGGCTTCCTCCCTGGGTGGAACTTCCTGTTAGCAGCTGCTCAAGGAGTAGTACTTCCTGCTTTCCACCCCAGAGGTCCCAAAAGCCCACTGCAGCTGAGGGCTGCCCTCTTCCAAGGTGCCCAGCCCGTAGGTGTTGGGCCCACTCCCCTGCTGCTGATCCCCACAGCTCTGGCAGGGGCTCCCAGGCCAGCAGGGCCCCTGGACGGAGCTCCCTGCTGGGGCGCCTCGGTCCCTTTGCACACTTAGCTCTGCACCACAAACCACACATCCCCTCACAGCCCAGGGCATTGGGGCCAGCACAGAGCCACTGCTGACACCCACATGGGGGGTCACTCCTGCCCCCACACGACAGGGGCTCACCCCTTCCCAGCACGTGACTTCTCCTGGATATGCAGCTGCCACTTCTGCCCTCTGAGCCACGCAGTCGCAGACAGTCGTGCCTCTTGCCCCAGGGACCCGTGGTTCCCAAGGTGGCCATCTATGTGACCTCTGACCCCAAAGGACTGCAGGGCCAGGCAGAGGCCAGGCAGAAGCAAGGGCACAGGCATTTCCTAGTCTGACCCCCCAGGCCAGTGTCCCGCCCCCTTGCCAGCTCTGTGGCCCTGGGTGTGTCCACCCCTGGGTCCCCCCCAGGGACCCAGGCTTGCTGGAAAGTGTTTTGTGGTCCTGCTGGGAAAGTATCACCCCAGGTTCCTGCTCTGGGCCCCATGCAGAACTCAGCCCTCCTGGGCTGTTGTGTTCCCTCAAGCCCAGCTTCCTTCCCCACCCCAGCCCCACCAGGAAGCTTGGGGACAGGGACTACAGCCAATCCACTGGTGTGCCCACCCTGCCTCTCTTCCCCTGAGCTCCTGTCCCAGCAAGGACAAGGCCCTCAAGAGGAGGCGGCTGGAGAAAGGAGGATTTGAGGGTTGCGGAGGCCACAGACCTCAGGCCCTGGGAGCTCAGGGTGTCCCTGGCCTGCCAGGTTCCCTGGGCATCCTGTGCCAACTCACCCCTGCCTGTGGCTCCTGCCCTGATGACCCTGCATGCCACCCCCATAGCTGGCTGTTGGGGCGAGGGTGCCCAGCTCCATGAGTGCTGGGCCAGGAGGGGGGACCCAGGGATGGACAGAGGAGGAAGAGTTTGCCAAGCACGGTGGGGGTAGGGAGTCGCCATGGGGACAGTTGTTGGGTGAGCTTCAGGGCAGCGGGAGGAGCCACGGCAATGAGACGGCCTGGGGACCTGGGGCAAAAACTCTGGGATGGGACCCGCCACCTGGCAAATCTCAGGACGTGCACACTGACGGCATGGCCAAGACTGAGGCCCAGGTAGGAGCAGGGTCTGCCCGCCTTTCCCACCCAGGGCCCACACACACAGACTGGCAGAGGTGGAGCTGGTCCCACCCCAGGGGCAGCCCGTGACACTGCAGGGGTCACAGCCCAGAGGAGAGGAACGGCTGCATGGGGTCCCCGGGCTGGACCTCCCTGGCCACAGTTTTTGGGGGCCTGGGGCTGCTGTGAACTGAAAACGGGCCATTCGGGACCCCCTTGACACGGATGACTCCATGACCTTCACCCTGCACTGGTAACTATGGTAACTATGGTGATCAACTCCCCCCACAACACCCTAGCAAGGAGATGTGTGTAGCTGGGGGCGGCTATGGTCACCAGTGTTGGGCAGCCTGTCCCCCCCACCCCTGCCCTCCTCTGCCTGGGCTGGTGCCTCATGGACCCATGCTCCACCAGGTGCAGGGACGGGCACTTACCAGGGTGGATGGGAGCCGGGCAGGGGCCGAGGGTCGGCCTGGAAGAGGAGAGAGAGCTTTAACCACGGGCTTGGCCACTCCGCCTGCACTGTGTGTGGCACACCCAGCCCTGAGGTGCTGGCTGAAGCAGGCGCAGCAGGCCCTGCCCTGGCACCCCACCACACGCCTCACAGCCCCCGCCTCGCCTCAGTGCTCACAGGCCCAGAGTCAGGTCTAGCTGCCATCTGCACTCGAACAACCAACCGACAAGACGAGTTCAGAGAGGAAGGCACTCGCTTGGCCCACAGCCAGGGAAGGTTGGCCTGGGACCAGAACCGATTTCGTGGCATCCACGATCCCCAGAGCTGCCTGCAGGAGCAGTAGGGCAGTAGGTGTGCGGGCTGGCGGTCTTCCGGGCTCAGGGAGGGCTCTGAGCCAGGGAGGGTGAGGGCACCCGCCAGGAAAACCTCAAGCTCTCAGAACACAACAATCTGCTGCGACTCCGTCCACCCTGCAGCCGGCCCTGACCAGGACCCTGACACTGTGTGACGAGGGAGGATTCCAAGGATCCTAGGAACTCGGTCCTGAGCAGAGTGAGGTGGCCTATGGGGCAGGGCCCTGCCAGGGTGATGGGGTGCAGTGGGATGAAGGGCAGACCCCCAAAAAACATGGCCATGTCCTAAACCCTGACCTGTGAACACGACCTTTGGATGTAGTTACATTAAGGATCTCATCCTGAATTAACCAGGTGGGTGCCAAGTCTACTGACAGAGGGTGGGGAAGTGTGGGGGCACATGCCTATAATCTCAGCACTCTGCAAGGCTGAGGCAGGAGGACTGCAAATTTGAGCCCAGTCTGCACAACTCAGTGACTTAGTGAGATCCTGTCTCAAAATAAAAACTAAAACATGGCTGGGGGTGCAGCTCAGTGCAAAGGACCTTGGTTCAATCCGTAGCATGGCACAGAGAGAGACAGAGACAGAGACCAGAAGAGAACATTGGCTGACTGGAGAAGGCCACCTAAATATTGAGATGACATTGGAATGACACGGCCTCAGGCCAAGGAAGCCACAGGTGGCCACCCCCCCCACCCCTGCTGCTGGACCAACCACGAAGGGACCTCCACAGAGCCCGGGAGCACAGGCAGTCTGCAGAAACCTTGGCTCTGCACTTGTGGTCTCCGCTGCTTCCAGCAGCATCTGGAACTCGGTTAGGGCAGCCAGGAAACGGATGCTCACAGGGACTCCCAAGCCCTTTCCCAGGATGCTGCCTGGCTTCTGCCAGGTCCACACCTGCTTCCCAGTGGCGGCCATCAGGGGAGGCGACTCTGCAACGCTGCAGTGGGCAGCACACCCCAGCAGGCGCATGCCAGCTCCCTGGGTATGCACAGCCCCCGGAGGCCCAGCTTGCCACCACCTGCCCCTCTGCTGCCCAGGGGTGGCCAGCCCAGCACAGTACAGCACGCTTGCCCTACCTACCTGCCGGGCTCTTGTTCACCCCTGACCTGGGCACCTACCTGGCCATCTTGCAGGACCAGCTGCATTTAGTCACTTCCAACCTGGTGAGCTCCTGTTCCGAATCTCCACCCGCAGGGTCCCCAGGCCTTGGCTGGCATGGGCTCCTCCTGACTCTGCATCCTGCAACCATCTAGACTCTCACTGCCTTCTCTGGAATCTCCACGCCAAAGGCAGAGTCCTGCCTGCTAGTGTCACCACACGTCCCCAACGCTCCCCATGAGCTCTGACACCAGGCCCACCTGGGGCACCAGGCCACCCTCCAAGCCTGGTATTCAGCCCTGCTCGACCCACTGGCTCCGTGAGAAAAGGCGACTCCACCCTCGGACCATGACAGCAAGTCTGGTTCAATCCGCTCCTAGTCTGGGGGGCCGCTCCAAGCCTCGGTTTCCCCATCTGATGATTAGGAGTCCTGGGGTGATGGGGGCAGGCTTATTCCAGGGACTAGTCACTGGGGGCTCTGTCAGTGATACCATGATCAGCCCCACAGGGGAAGACAAGAGAGGTCAAAGCTGTCCTTGAGGCGTCCCTGCTCAAAGCCCCAGATGGGTCCTCCTCACCTCCATCATGCCCACTCTTCCCATCTCCATGCCTTGCCCCAACAGTGCCCTCTGCCCAGTGCCACCAGCTCTTCTGTTCTCAGCCCCTCACCCAGCTCACCCTCCCTACCTTTCCCACTCTGTTCTCCCTGCCTTCAGCTCTTGGGGACAGGGACCTCTGTGTCCTTCCCCTGCTCATCCCCAGCACCTGTACAGTGCCTGGTGGGATGTGGGCACAGGTTCATCCTGCAGTGGGAGCAGACCTGGTCCACACTCAACAGTGGGCTCCCTCCCTCCCCAGATGCGTGGTCATGGGGCTCATCCGACAAGTGAAACCACCCATCTGGCCCAAGCACCTCACTTCTTCATCCCCAGGGACTCTGGTTTGTATGCAGGAAAGGGGGGCTCTGAAGCCACAGCACAGCCTCGCCCTCCCCAGGCACCTCTCCCAGACTTGGTGTCCACATCCACAGAGCAAGGACAAGAGCATCACCAGGGACAGCACACTCTCATGCCCCGAGCCTGAGCCTCCTGACCCTTCAGGGACCAAGGGATGTGGCTGGGTGCAAAATCTGACCGGCACCTTTGTCAGGACCAAGAGGACAGTGGTATCCTCTGAGCTCAGCCTCCAGCTGCCCGTAGACTGGACAAGGGACCCACAGAGGCAGGATGTCCCCAGGCCCAGCCGCTCCATCTGCCTCTCCCTTCCCAGCAGCCAAAGGGGCAGAGAGCACAGGAGGGCCCTGTGGGAGGGGACTTGGGGGTCCCTGGTGCAGTAACTCCAGCCTGGTGCTGTCTCGGCTTTGGAAAGACCAATGCCATCCCCTGCTCCAGGAGCCAAGGTGCCGGCTCCATCTATGGCTCCCCAGCTGCTGAGGAAGTGGCCACCTCTGACTCATGTCCTCGTGATGTCCATTTGCCCAGCCACGTCAACACACCAGCCTGTGTCCCGAGAGCAATGTTCCTGCAAGTGAGCCAGGGAGAGGGTCTCAGACAGAGGGCAGAGTGTGCCAAGGCCCTGGGGCCAGTACAAGGGCAGGCACAGGCCTTCAGACACCAGGGACAGCGGCAAGATCCTGTCAAGCTGCCTGCCAGGCCACAAGTCCACAGGGAAGCTCCTGGGCACTGCTCGGTCCCAGGGACTCCAGACCTGACTCACGGCAGACGGTGGCCTTGACTTTTGTCATCGCTTTTGTATCTGTCGTGCCATGATGGCCTCCCATGGGTCACACAAAGCTGCACAGCTCACGGGGGTCTGTAGGGCTCAGTCTGGCGTCTCATGGCATCTCCCCTGGACGGGCCCGGGGCCCTGGGTGGCTGGGTGCAGCCCCTGATCTTGGCCCCTGACCGCCCCAGGAAGCCCAGCCCCCTGCCCTAGGCTGGAAGTGCCAGGGCTGAGTCAGCAGGACAATGTCCCTCCCCCTCCCCATGTTGGGGCCAGGTCCTTCGTCTTAATCCACTGGTTTCTCCCGGACCCTCTTCTTAAACTGTTTTCAAAGGTGATTTCTTCCTTTGCTGCTGTTAATTTGTACTCTTTGAATTTATCCCATTTTATTCTGTTTTTTATCCCCCCCACACCTTTTTTCTGATAATGGGGCCGGAACCCGGCCTCACACAACCTGGGCAAGCATTCTATCCCCGGGCTACACCTCAGCTCTTTATTTCGAGACAGGATCTTGCTAATTTGCCCAGGCTGACCTTGAATTCGCAGTCCTTCTGCCTCAGTCTCCTGAGAAGCTGGGATTATGAGTATGTGCCACCACACCTGGTTTTTTGTCACTTTTTATTCCTTAGTGATTTTATTTTTTACATGGTATTTTGCTAAATTGGCCAGGCTGGCCTTGAACTCAAAGGCTCACATCATCCTCCTTCCTCAGCCTCCAGAGCAGCTAGGACTATCAGCATGCACCACCAAGCGTGGCTACTCCTTAGTAAATTTTAGGCTGGTCTCAGGCTTTGAGCATTATTCCCTCTTGCTGGTTCCCTCCTGGGGTCACCTAGAGGCCACCAGAGGGGCCACAGGTGACAAGCCAGCCGTCATGCCAGGGCCCTGACCATAGCCAGGCTTGGGTCTCCAGTTGGACAGAAGCAAGGAGAGATGTGGCCCTCTAGCAAGGCTAGAGGGAGGGGAGGGGAGGCACAGGAAGAGGTGCGGCGGAGAGGGGCCAGGCCAGCAGGAGGAGCAGGCAGGCACCACTAGGGAATCGAGAGTAGCCTGTTCCTCCTCCAGTTGTGACTCGGGGTGCTGCTGCAGGGGCCCGGTGGCCTGGACGTTCCCAAGAGCCTCACGCCACCCCCACTCTTCAGAGGCCCAGTGGGGACAAGGGTCTGGGGCGCCATCATCGACAGCAGGGACAGGAGGGGCAGGGCAGAAATGCAACCCCCTGCCCCAGCCCCTGCACTGTCCCTCCTCCTGCCCCCGTGCACCATCTCCCCAGCACAGAACTCAGACTTGGGGCTCCCGGCTCTCCCAGGTCTCCACCATGTGGACACCGCCCACAGTGCCCCTGCCCTGCTGTGCCATGCCACTGCAGACTCACCTGCCTCTGCCCTGTTCAGGACACCCCAAGGTCCCCCTGATCCCTAAGGCCCGGCCAGGTGACAGCGCCCTCCAATCCTCAGGCAGCATCTGGGCCACAGAGCCGGGCAGGGCTGGGGAAGGGGGCCCTCTGGCAGCAGCTGGCTCCCTTGACTCTGTGGGGATGGCTCTCAGGCCCACTCTTCCTCAGAGGAGCAGACATGTCCAACAGGGTCCCCTGCCACCTTGGCCTCTGATCCCCCAGAGGAAGTCTCTGCCCCTTGAGGTTCCATCCATGCTCAGCCCAACCCAGATGCACAGGGCAAGGCAGCCTGGAGAGGTCAACAGAGCTCAGAACTAGGCTCCTAGCAGGGACCTCAGACAGCAGCTAAGCTGGCCACAGGAATGGCACTTGGGGACAGCCTAACCACCCCCACACCCAGCATGCCACCCTTAGCCAGAAAACACAGCACAGAAGCCAGGGCAGCAGAGA
>PVJO010010742.1:0-62776 GCA_004026905.1 Hystrix cristata | reverse complement strand
GGCACTGTTCTAGATGTGGAAAAGCACTACAGGAAAGAACAAAGTCCTGCCCTCATGGAGCTCACACTCTAATGGGAGAGGATGGACAAAATAGAGAAATTACATATTACATAGTAAATTAGAAATGCTCTGGGGAAAAGCAGTGGGAAAAAAAATGGTAATACCACCTGGAGTCACAGGTTGCAACTGTAAGTAAAACAGTCCAGGATGGCCTCCCTTGAGAACACAGCGTCTCAGGTGAAAGAGCAAGCTATGTGGCCCTGTGAGAGACAGAGACCCACAAGCAGAAGCAGTATGCCTCACTCCCTTATGGAGCAGCACGGAGTCCCCCAAGGGGGCAGGCACTAGAGGAAAGACCAAGAAGAGCTGGCAAATCACACAGGGCCTTGAAGGTTTTATTCCAAGTAAAACGCGGGGTCGCTGGAGGGCACTGAGAACAGTGACACAATCTCACTCACATTTAAAAGGATTGCTCTGACTAGTACGTTAAGGAGTGAAAAAACTAGTGAACGAATGAACAAACTGATCATATTGTTTTTTTCTACTTTTTTAATAATAACCTGTTTATACACTGATTTCCCCTAAACTCCAATCTCCTTAAGGACACTGTTTTAGACATCGCTATATTGCCAATTTGCAGTAGAATGTGGATGACATCCAATAAGTGCTCAATGTAGAATGAACAGAAAAAAAAAAAAAAGAGTCTTTCTCATTCCCAAAGAACTGTGCTATAACTCAAAAAAGAGGTGGGAACAGGGGCTTATCCATGGTGCTGATTCAGTACATAGTTTAAAACTTATTTTCCTTCTACTGTCTCCCCAATGTAGGAAGTTTGCTTAAACAAGTGGAAGAATTCAACAGTTATGTTCTCACTTACCTGACTCTCAAGCTAACCACATCATCAATTAAAAGTAGCAACATATTTTATTGCAAGGACAACTCAGGAAACCTAAATTCAGTCTCCTAACTACCAGAGACCTAACAGCATGGCCTTGGACAAGTTATTGCTGTTGTTCACGAAACTATGACATAGATTCTATTACTATTCACATTTCACAAATCAGTAAACTACGCAGCTAGTAAGAAGTGGACTCAGGATAAAACGTAGTCTGCTTGGCTCCAGAATCCTGTTTCAAATCTCTACGACATGCTGCAAATCCATTTCATCACAATCTTTTTACCCACTCCTCACACAAGTCTAAGGATGGGTATAAATGCTTTTATCTGTTCATCCAACAAGCATGAACACTCACCACATGCTGGCAGTTACAAGTATAAAATGCCAAGTCATAATCCCTACCACCAAGAGGAGAGTGAACAGGGGGAAAAAGACAAAAATATAAATGGTCACAATAAAGAATGAGAGCAATGCTACAGGATTCTGTAACAATATACTTTGGAAACACCAATGAAAATATCTAAATGCAAGTGGATTACTCAGACAAGGCTTCCCAGAGATGATAAGGCCAAGATAATGAAGGGGGTCACTTTCAACTTAGTCACCTTAAAAATAGTGAAAAAAAAGCTGGCATTGAGATACTCTATAATACTGGTTCCTTGATCAGAATCATTTAGAATTAGCTCTAGTTCTGTCCTATGGCCTGCATATTAACATCGGGCTATCCACTCGTTACAGCAGAAGCCAAGAAGAGATGCATGATAGTGGGAGAAGTCAATGAATGGGGGAGGCTAAGAAAAGGCAGAGTTGGAGAGGTAGGTAAGAGAGACTGACAGTTATCAAGCATCAGATTGCCTGGTTCAAATCCAGACTCAGCCATTCATCATGTGGCCTACAGAAAACAACAATTTCTGTGTCTCCATTCCCTCATCTGTACATGGGAATAACTTTGGTGCCTACCTCACAGAATTATTATGAAGGCTGAATAAATTAATGCATTGTGTGTCCATTAACACCACCTGGTCTGTGGTATACCCAAAGCAAGTATGTACTATTATTATGATTGCTATTATTCCCAGTCTAAGATGAATGAATGTTCAAAGATAAGAAGTTAGAAGGTTGGAAGAAGGGACAAAGGTAGCATTCAAGACAGCAGGGCAAGCAAGAAACATCAGAACACACATTTATTAACTAAACCTACATGGAGTTCAAAACTGCTGATTAAATTAGCACATTCTCTGGCAGCTGTTCCAGAAGATTAACCAGATAGACAAAATAGAAGGCTAGTTACAAAGCGTGACCACAGCCCAGGGAAGAGATGAAGAAATATGAAGTTGTATAAATTCAAGAAAATTTAAGAGATAGAAAGTGGGAAAACTTGGTGACTGAGTGGATGTGGAAAGCTGAGAAGGGGAAAGTTTACGGCTTACATAGTAGTACCAATTAATGAAGGTGTGAATTCAAAGGAAGGAACAGGAAAACAGGTGGAAGGAAGATAAGGAGTTATTTTTCAGACACAATGAACTTGAGATGACTATGGATTACACAGAGCTCCATCAAGACACAAATCTGACAGCTAGGAACAAAGTTCTTAACAAACGTGGGTTACATCAACTTACAAGTGGCAGATGAAGCAATGTATATGAATGTCTTGGAGAGCAAACCATGTAAAGAAAGAACATCCAAGGAATGGCAGTTGCTAACACAGGCTGAGAAAAACCCAGAGGCTGTGAAAAAAAATCAAGTCAATCTTTGCCTAAAGTTGCAATCAGTGCTGTGTAAATTCATGAATGTCTAGGCAATTAACTTTCTTCAATGGCTTGGGAACCTGCCCCCATTTCCCAATGGGACAGCCAAGTCCATGGGAGGAAAGTACTGTGAGGCTTCTTCACTTCCTATCACTAACACCTGATATATAAGGTCTGGTACACATATCCCTATAAAGTGAACTTGACTGAACAAAGAACACTGGAAATTTCCCTACCTAGTAAGACAAAAGGCTGACGGAACTCCCTGAACTGGGGTTGCCTTCAGGCCAGACCAGAGCAGTATGGAGCCTGAGGAGGGCAGAAGCAGAAAGGCTAAAGATATGGACTGCTCATGAGAATATAAGTGATGATGCCACTTGGAAAACTGTTTGAAAGTTCCTCAAAATGTCTGTAAACATAGGATGACCTACAACCCAGGAATTCCACTCCCAGGTATATACCTAACAAAACTGAAAACGTGTTCACACAAAAATTTGCATGTGAATATTTACAGTAACATTATTCATAATAGCCAGAGGTAGAAATAACCCAAGAATGAATAAAGAGTGATACACATACCCCCCATACACCATACACACACACACACACACACACACACACACATACACACACATAATTTGACAAGGAAAAGGAATGAGGTACTGATACATGATACAACACACATGAAACTTCAATATTTTGCTATGTAAAAGAAGCTATGGTGTGATTTCATTTATATAAAAAGTTCAAAGTAGGCAAACCCACAGAGACAGGAAGTAGATTATTGGTTGCCAGGAGCTGGGGGAGGATTGCTAATAGATTTGACATTTCTTTTTGGGGTAACAAAAATGTTTTGGAATGAGGTACTGGTGAGGGTTAGACAACCTTGCAATTATACAAAAGCCATTAAATGGGATACTTTAAAAATTTTATGTTATGTGCATTGTATCTCAATTTTTGAATAAGGCAGAAAGGGCAGAAACACAGGAAAGCTAGAATCCATGCTGCATTTCTTTCAGTTCAGGTAATCTCAACCTGGGGATACCAACAAAGTACTTAATTTAGCAGAACTAGCATTAGTAATAAAAAATTATTTTAAAATCTGTCATACAAGTTAGTTACATCAAATATATATGAAATTCCAGGCCAACGTGCCTATAATCCAGCACTCTGAGAGGCTGAGGCAGAAGGATGACAAGTTTTGAGTCCAGCTGGACAACTTAGCAACTTAGTAAGATCCTGTTCCAAAATGAAAAATGAAAGGGCTGGGGATGTAGCTCGAGCCCCAGTAAGGAGGGGAAAGGGTATGTGGGAGGTTCCAAATGTTTTCCCTGGGGAAAAGGGAACTGTCAAATATACTACTGGGGGTAGCCAACTTCATTTCTAGTTCAGGGAGATGAATCGTAACAGCGGAAATCCCAACAGACCATCTGACCAGGCAACACTCCTGACCCACATCAGAACGCGGGCCTAAGAGCAACGAAGAGAGAGAGCGCGGTGCCTCTGTGGGCAGCCTACTAACCACTGGTACTTAGGGAGTAACTCTCCTTCGCTTTGGAACAAACTAGAAGGGATAAAACAAGAAAAATGACAGGGTATGATAGAAAACACAAATGCTTTGGAGCAGAGTACACTCCTAATTCCACTATCCAGTAGCTGAGAAAAATGAGATGCTCAGTTTCTCTGGGCTAGTTCTTCCTCATCATATTACCTCACTAAGCTGCTGCCCCACTGCAGGGCCCAACTAGTAGTATCCCTCCAGGTTCACCTGACAGAAAATTACTTGCTGGTACTACACAGTTTTCAGTCAAAGTGGAAAATAAAACTTATGGACCTCTTAACTCTCATGTACTCAAACACATATTCTCAAATTTAAATAAATTAGAAAGTATGAGTGGGGATGGTGGAGCACACTGCAGTTAATCCCAACACTCAGGAGGCTGAGGCAGGAGGATTTTGAGTTTTGAGTCCAGCCTGGGCAACACAGCAAGACCCTGCCTCCCCCAAAATCCAAATCAGAACCCTCGATTCTTTTCTTTCTATAAATCCTAGACATTTACATACCATAGGCATCTTAATTCTACTCTCTCCAGATCTCATCCACTTCATCTCAGTAATCTAATGCAAGCCACTATCTCTCACGTAGGCTATTACAACTGCTTCCTAACTTGTCTTAAAAACTTTCAGTGACTGCCCAAACTTCCCAATATGGCTGAACCTTGCTATTTATGCAGCCCCATCTTCTACTTACCCTCTTAGTTTGTTCTACTCCAGCCATATTGAATTTTATTCTCTTTGAGCCTTGAACATACATTTCTAAGAACTCTCTGCCTTGTCACCCGGTATTATGGTTTAGATCAAAAATTTCTCTTAAAAAGTCTCATGTGTCTGGAAGGTGACTGGATCACAGGGGATTCATCCACTCATGAGTTCAGTTGCAGAATGTGCTGTCAGTAAGTGGGGCCGGGAGGGAAGTAGGTCACTGGGAATGTGACAAAGAGCATATATGCTTGCTCCGAGTTGTGCGTGTGTGCGTTTGTGTGTCTCAATCTCTCTTTCTCTCCATCCTTGCTGCCACAATGTGAACAGCTGTCCTCTCCTATGCCCTTCCACCATGCCACTTCCGCCTTGGAGCTGGCTGACCATGGACTGAAACCACTGGAAACCATGAGCCAAATAAACCTCTTCTCCTTTATATCACAGGTGGTGGGTATTCTGTGCTAGCAATGAGAAAGCTGACTAATACATTTGACTTAGACATCCCTTTCTCCTTCACTCTTCTGATCCCAATTTAGGTAACACCTGCCCCAAGATGATTTGACTCTGCCCAGCCTAAGGCAGGCATCTCACCATACGCACCTTGGCTTCCTTTAGTGCAACATGCCCCAAGCTCAGTTCTACTGGTCAATCCAGGCTGTCCTTTCCTCACTGGACTGCAGGGGCTGGGAGCAGGGGCTGTGTCTATAGTTTTCATTGCTCAATGCCCAGACCTATGCCTTACACCTAATACAGACTCAGCAAACACTGAATAAATAAATGATGACAATTAAGCAAAAAGCTAAACTGACTGACAGAAAGATTCTGTTTGTCTGCCTCAGTCAATTTTCTTGTTGTTGAGACAAAATATACAACACTCAAAGTTAAAGGAGGAAAGGTTTATTTGGCTCACAGTTTGTAGAGGTTTCAATTCATAGTTGGCTGTCTCCAAGGCAGGGTGGCATGGCAGAGGGGTATCACAGAGGAGAAATAGCTCATGGTAGACAGACGGCAGCAAAGCAGCAAAGTAGCGAAGCAGCAAGAGACAAGTGGCTAGCAGCAAGCAAATAAGCAGTAAGCAGCAAGTGAAGCAGCAGCCCTCTTTCTGTGCCTTGTATTCTATACAGGCTACTTACCCTTAGGATGGGTATCACTCACACCCTGGGTGGGGCACCCTTAATCCTACCATCACACAGTGAATCAATCCCAGCATCACATCCTTAAATCTAGCATCACATTCTCTAGATCCAGCCACATCCAAAAAACCCCACCATGAGGTTTTGGGAGAACGTCTACATACAAACCATAAAACTTTCTTTTTCTATCTTGTGTGTGGGGTTGTGTGTTGGGTAGATGGGTACTGGAGATTGAACCCAAGGCCTTGCTAGGCAAGCATGCTATCACTGAGTTACTGCCCCATCCTCTTTGTATTTGAGACAAGTTAAACTGCCCATCTGGCCTGGAACTTGTGATCCTCCTGCCTCAGTCTCCCCAGTGGCTGGATTATAGGTGTACGTTTTCTTTGCAGTACTGGGATTGAATCCTAGGCAATGCTCTACCACTAAACTACACCTCCACCCCCGTGAGAGAGTCTGCATATAATTTCTCCTTAATATAGAAAGTTTTTAATGTTTTTAAAGACAACTATAATAATAAAACCCAAATGGTAATTATTCATAATATCGGTGGGGAAAAAAGGTTTAAGCATATATAAACCATCTAGAACCTTAATGCTAATACCAAATAACAATCAAAAGGGGCTAAGCTACTATCTCAATGGGAATGGTACACCTCTCACTCCACATTCTGAAATTCTTTTTTTTTTTTTGGTGCTGGGAATTGAACTCAGGGCCTTCTGCTTGCAAGGCAAGCACTCTAACCACTGAGCTAAATCCCCAGACCCTGAAATTCTTCATTTCTTAACTGGAAAGGTGGGAAAGGTATGTATAATTATCCCCCCCCCCGAAGAATACTAGACACACTAGATAGAAACTGTGCTTACTTCAAAGAGTTCACCAAGTGAAGGTTTCTATTAAATACTTCAAATTCCATAAGCACTCAGGACCGCGAAAAGTATGGGAGGAGAATGTTCCAAACACAGACTAATGGACAGAAGGTACAAAGGAAATAAAGCCTGATGCATAAATTGAAGACTAAATATATTTTATTCTGGTCATTAATGAAGCTTCAGTTCTGAAATATTTAACATATTTTTTACGTTCCATGTATAAATGGTACAATTTTATCATTGATGATGACTAAGACAATTTCCTTTGCCTAGTTTAGGATGCATAAGCCTCTATCACATTTCAGGCTTCGTTTTTGTACTTTAGATTTTTTTTCACACCAACGATTTGAATTCTTGTGTTTACTGCCCATGTTAACAAGAACACAAGTTACACCAAGAGGGAGTTTTAATTATCATTTTGGGAATGTGACCATCCTTTTAGTTCTATTTTAAAACTCAGCAGCTTTAATCTAGCAATCAAAGCTTCTCAGCATATTTTAATTCAGCAACTTTAATCTAGTTATCGAGGTTTCATTAGCTTGTAAACAAACTGTTTCTCAGGTAAACTGAGTTGCTCCACACAAGGATCTTAAGCAAATAAATAAGTACAAAACAGGCAGAGATTATAAATTAGGGCAGACAAATCTGTATCTAGCCCCACGCCGGTAAAGAGCATTCTATCAATATAGAGAAATGCTAATCTCCTAATTAACAACCTAATTAGGTAATTATGGCTTTGCAGAGGGATGCCGAAATGAAATATGACAACATGGTCACCTCTTTATATGGCACCTGTGGGCCTTTTCAGCTGTCATTGCAAAGAGTGCAATATCAATTTGAACAGATGACAAAGTGCTGTCATTTTTCATTCCGATAATACACAAAATGCTTTGGATAGAAGCAGTTTACAAAAGAAACAACCTGCCTGATATCTTCCTAATTTAAACATACTCAAATATGTCATTAAATATGTATTTTGCATATTTTTAATATAATATATAGGCGAACTACGGAGCAAAAGTTAAAAAGCCAAACCTGGCCAAAAATGCTTAGTTGGATATGCTGAAACTATTTCGATTATAAAATATATGATAATTAGAAAAGAGTTGGCTGGGGACTTAACTCAGTGGTTAGAGTGCTTGCCTAGCAAGCACAAGGACCAGAGTTCAATCCCCAGCACCAAAAAAAAAAAAAAAAAAAAAAAAAAAAAAAAAAAAAAAAAAAAAAAAAAAAAAAAAAAAAAAAAAAAAAAAAAAAAAAAAAAAAAAAAAAAAAAAAAAAAAAAAAAAAAAAAAAAAAAAAAAAAAAAAAAAAAAAAAAAAAAAAAAAAAAAAAAAAAAAAAAAAAAAAATACTTTCACTAACTAGTATTAGCAGAAAAATTAAAACCCCAACCATCATCTTCAAATTTTTTCCCTACAAAATAATAAAAGTGTGATAGAAATTCATACATGTTAAAGTAAATTAAAATGAAAACCAGGCCTGAACAAAGTCAGTTAAGTCTCACAAATAACCTTATCGTTTGCAACATTAGGAAAATTTAACTTGTTCTATTTCTTGTAAATCCTTCCATTAAAGAAAAATAGAATTTAAGTTCAACCAGTCAGAAGCAGCCAACAAACTTATATCTAAGGATTTCCTCAATGGCACAAATAAAATAAGGCAACAGTACAACTGTCACCCCGGAGTACTTTCATGCTTTACTTCCATGTTTTTCCTACAAAGCCTTCCCCTTGCACTCCCAGGTGGAGCACCTGAGTCACTTCTGGGTGGGGGCTATGCACTTCATGAATCACTGTGCAAATAAACTCTTTAAAAAATGTTGTGCCTCAGTTGATGTTTTGAATACAGGCCTCGTCTTGTCCCAGTGCCCACCGAGGATGTGACTGCAGCAGTGAGATACCAGCACCCCAACATGGACGGGACTCCTCACCCACAACAATCCCTTAAATGATCTGAAACTCTTAACATCATTTCTGTCAAAACACATGAAACCATATTCTGCGTGCAAAATAACAGATTAAAAACTAACTTGAAAATCCAATCCACATATACTCATAACTTCAGAATCACCTGCATTAGTGAAAACTCTGTTGCTCAAAATGATAGTCACTGGTTCTATTCATATATGTTAATATCAAACTTAAACTAACTTTTATTAAAAAATAATCTATTTTTCAGAAAATATTTCTAAAGCAGAAAAAAGCAGAAAACTATAAAATTGCCTATTTCTTTTTTCTTTGCATATGTTTGACATAATTGGGATCACATTTTACATGGTGTTACATATGTTTTTACTTACTGAGCATACTGAGGTCACTAAAATTCTTCTAAAACATCTAAAAATGACTACACTATAATATTTCCATTCCATGGCTTTTCCTTAACTCCTCTAAATGTTTATCCAGTACTAAGGCTATTTCTAATTTCTGCTATTGTAAATGTTTCTGCAGTGAACATCTTTGAGCATGAATATTTTTCTACATCTCTCTTACTTCTTTGACAAAGACTGTTAGAAGTAAAATTACAAGATATAAGACATGCAGGATTTCTTCTTAAAGTTTGTGGTAAATTCTGTCAAAGAATTTTTTAGAAAAGTTTTAGCAATTTACATTCCTACTAGTAATGGATGAGTGACCATCTCATTAACAACTTTTGCCAGCAATGAGTATTAGGGTTTTATTACATCTCTGAACTTCTTATCATAGGTATCGTATTAATAATCAAACACTCACAATATAACCAATAGCGACTTTTTGTAAGCACCAAGTTTAAATGAATAGGAAAGTGGCTAAAATCAATAACAAAACCAAGACAACTGCTAGCTTCAACACCCAAATCTAGAGCAGCATGGAATCGCGCAAAAGCACCAAATCTGGAGTAAAAAAAACCCAAGTGGGCATGGTGATGCACACCTGTAGTATCATCTACTTGACAGGTTAAAGCAGGAGGATCACTTGAGCCCAGGAGTTCAAGGCTGGCCTGGACAATATAGCAAGACTCCATTAAGACAAAACAAAAAGACCAAAAACAGAAGCTCAAGTCCTAGGTTTTTTGTTATGTTTTGTTACTAGGGACTGAACCCAGGGCCTCTGTGCTAAGATACACCTCCGGTGCCCTTCTCCCTTTATATTGAGACAGAGTCTTGCTAAATTGTCCAAGCTCAGCTCAAACTTACAATCTTCCTGCCTCAACCTCCCATAATTCTGGAATTACAGATATGTACCACCATGCTAGGTTTAGCCCTATGTATTGAATTACTTCACTTCTCTCTGAGCTTCAGTTTTAACATTTGTAAAGTGAGGACTGGGACAAAATATATCCGTTGTCCTAATAAAATTAAAGGGTAGTCACAGGCAGAGAAAATATTAACACTTGGAAGTGCCTCTTACTTAGCAGATCTATTCATTTAATAGCTGTAAAACAGCATATGGAAACTCTATTCTCATAGAGTGCAGCAGTTAGATATGCTGAGTCATTCACAAAGCAGGATCAGAAAGGAGCAAGACTAATTTCATGAAAGACTAAGACATGAAAACGAATGTCTACCTTCACAAACACTGCGCTGCATCACCACTGCATGTTAAGTTATACTAACATCCTGAATGTCTTGTGCCCCAGAAGCAACACAGTGTCAAATACTGACATAAATGGTTTCATTTACCCTTCATGAGAATGATATGAGATTGACATTACTGTACCCATTTTGCAGACTGTCCAGATTTCACAGCTACAGTAATAACTGGCAGAGCCAGTATGCAAATCCAGTTGAGTGTGATTTCAACATCCTACTGCACAGTGCTTCAAGATTCACGTCTGCATCTCAGGACTTTGTTAGTCTCCGGTATGCTGTCAGCAACTAAAGTGCACATTAAAGATTTACTCTGTTTTCAAAAGAACATTCCTTCAAATAATTTTCAACCAATTTTTCTGCTGAAACAGTACTTATTTATAATACAGTAATTTAAAATGGGTCTACAGGGAACTAAAAAAATGTAATCTTTGGAAGTTTTACACATTCAGTCCACTTTATCTCCATCAACAATACAAGCATATCCAAGTATAGGATACTATGAATCTAACACTGCATATAGTTAGGTGTAAATGTGATATAATATTCAATTTATTTCACAAGCAATTATTATAACTTAATTCCCACAGTTATTCTGATGTTTTCTTGCTTTTTCCAGCACTTCAGGTTTTATTTTTAAAGTGGTTTCTCCCATTTTTCTCACTTTCAATTACTTAAAACTGTGTTCTACTTCCAAGTCCAAATTTCATGTTTCCTAATATATCTAGACTGCTGTCAACTATAGTTAATAAATTCTGAATGAGTGCTCAGGATTTATTTTCTTCATTTTTATATTCTATGTTATTTCCTTATACAATACAGTATGAATGAAAACAAGTATCTAGAAGCCAAATATTTCTTCAATTTTCACCTTGTGGAAGCTGGGTATTAAAAAAATCAAACTCTTGGGCTGGGAACTCCCTCACCATTGTTCTCTTGTTCTGCTGGGTGTCTCTGTGCCCCCTTTCAATCTCGTGTGCACAGTCAGTCAACAAAGCACTGTGTGCACTGGAGACCCTGGCCCCACCAAGGTCCTTTCCCAGAGGAAGTACAGAACAAAGAACACACAGGGAAGAGCCGAGCAGCGACTCCCTACCTGCCAACAAGAGAGGAGTAGCAGCATTCGAGGTGTGTACCATTCTCCACTGGAGTGTACCAGTCATCAGCTGTGCGACATTAAGCCCATCAATTAGAATCAGAAAGTTCGGCCTCCTGAAAAGACCTCAGCAACACTTGAATTTCACTCCTCATTATTATCCAGCAGGGAAAACAGACCCAAATATCTGCAAGTGACAGGACCAAAATCCAAAGGCTGCTATTCAGGATTCAAGTCCTCAGTCTACCTCACTTTCTACTAAACTCTAATTCACTGGATGCCAATTTCTTCATCTTGAGAGGTTATGATTATGGGTTTTTTTTTTAAATAATACTACCTATGTCATAGGATTATGAAGATTAAAGGAAATACAGTATATAAGCAAATTTACAATAACACTTCATGGTATGGGTGGCCCAAAGAGACAAGCGATCTGATAGTTTTTTTTTTTTCTTTTTTGAGACAAGGTCTCTGTGTAGTTTAGGCTGGCCTTGAACTCACAGCAATCCTCCTGCCTCAACCTCCCAAGTGCTGGGATTACAGGCATGGGCCACCACACCCAGCCTCTGATAGCGTTTAAAGAGTTAATAAGGCCAAGCAAAAGTATTACAAGGTTATTTCATCACCAAACCCTATACCTCCTGAAATTCAGCCTGACTATATAATAAAGGCATCCATCCCACACTCCCTGAGAAATACCAGTACAATGCCCCCTCCCTCTGACAAGTAACCAGATTTCTGATGATCATCACAACACTGTGTTGCACCTCCTTTGAACAAGAAGTACTAATATTTCAGTAGCCAGGCAGATCAGAGTTCATTATTAGGCAGCCTACAATTGTACACAGCCCATAAATATGTTTTGGCCTCCAAGATAAGTTTTGAAATGGCAAATTTTTAAACTAAATACATTAAAATCCAGGTTTCTAGCATAGAGACCTTGCTGTGTGACCCAGGCTGGCCTGCAACTCCTGGACGCCTGCCTCAGCTTGTCAAGTAGCTGAGATTAACTAAGCCTATCACCACGACCAACTAGACTGCTGCCTTTCAACTGTGTGTATATTGTACTCCCCGGGTCACCAAGGCCTGTCCTGCATATTATAGCACATAATGGGCACTGGACTTAAAGCCACCTGAGGTGTATGTCACACATTAAGTGTAAGACACCTGGGCAACATACCTAACCCCAAGCCATAAGTTACTTGTGTGTTAAATGGGGATAATAGCACCTAACTCAGAGAATTATGACAATTTGAAGAAATAAAGTATATGAAGGTATTTGACAATGACTGAAATATAAGTGTACAATTGCTTTAAATTCCACACAAGGTGAAATGTACTAACTTCTGAGTCAAAACTTCTCAAAAACTTCAAACTCACACCAAACACGAGGCCAGGGCACCTCCAATCAGGAAAAAAATGTAATGTGACAGAATTCCTTGTCATATGATAATTTGGTATTTCTCACTGTGTCCTTAACAGTAAGGCTGAATACATTCGGATATATTTGTTATACATCCAAATAACAAATTTCAAACAAATTCTCAGCCTGAAACATATAAATCCACTGAACTGCAACAGTTTCTGAAGTCTTCACTTGAATCAATAAGGAATAAAAACCTTCTCACCAAAAAGAAATATACTTGAAGTAACAGATTAGAGCCAGGCTGAGGCAGAAGGATTGCAAATCTGAGCGTGGTTTGGGCAATTTAGCAACCTGACAAGACCCCATCTTAAAATAAAAATAATTTTTAAAGGGCTGAGCATGTAGCATAGTGCAAAAGTCCTGGGTTCAGTCCCCAGTACCACCAAAAAGAAGAAGAAAAGACAGATTAAGAGACAAATTCTTGGGCTGGGGATTTAGCTCAGTGGTTAGAGTGCTTGCCTGGCAAGCATGAGGCCCTGAGTTCAATTCCCGGTACCAAAAAAAAAAAAAAAAGCTAAGAGACAAATTCTTTTAGTGCTGCGGTCACTTGTCTTCCTTCCTTTCCTTCCTGTCTAGCAATGAAGGGCACTCTGAAGCTCAAGGGCTGCTCCTGTCGGAGACCTCTCCAGAGGGTTCCCCATCCACATCACAGAGAACACACAATGTGGTGAATACAGAAAAGTTGACAGTCCAAAGTCTAGCTTAGGCCCATCAGCTGTATAAACTCAAGGAAGTTTCTGGTTTTGGTTTTTGATGCTGGGGATGAACATAGGACCTTAAGCACACTAAGTACAGGCTGCACCACAGAGCTACACCCCCAGCCCTCAAGGAAGTAATTTAACTTCTCTGTTAGAGGTTTTTATCCTCTTTGTTAGAGACCTCTCCTAGTTTCCTAACTATAAAACCAGGATTCTATTAACCCTTTCCCATATAGGAATAAGTGAGACAAAACATTAGCACAATGCTGGCATGGTGAGCACACATCAGCTGTCACAATCGCTGTTCTCTTCTTTGGGCCTCACAGGACCTGGTGGGGACCTCAACCTTAGTATCTGCAGTACTTCTATTTACTACAGTTCACCTGCACACATATCTCCCCCACCAGAACGTCAACAACCTCAGGGCAGAGAACTGGTTTTACTTCTTTGTGTATCCCCAGGGCCTAACATTCTGCCTGGCAATGCTGAATGCATCAGACATCCTCAAAGTTGTTTACTAACTGGAAAAGTTGTAGAAATTGGAATTTACCTCTATTGCCTGGCACTCAAGCCCTCACTGACTCTGACGCCCTCAACTTTACTGCCAGCCTACTGAAAGAAGTAATGACTTGCTTTACTTAAGCTAGTAACTCATTCACCACTCTAAAACCATGTCCAAGGCATTATACCTTTGCATACTACAGCTAGCATTTCAGGGCATCTGACCATATACAGGCTGAGTATCCCTTATCCAATATGCTTGGGATCAGATGTGTTTCAGACTTCAGATTTGGGAGTATCTGCATAGACGTCACTGGATGAACATAACAAATTCAAAATCCAAAATCTGAAACAATCACTCAAAAAGTTTCAAATTTTAAATAATGTATGTTGGATTGGGTAACAAAGCAAAGCAGGAAACATCACAATCCCAGATTTGAAGTTATATTGCAAAGCTACAGTGATAAAAACAGCATGGTACTAGCACAAAAACACGCAATCAGTGAAAGAGAATAGAGTAAGTAGAAACAACCCCCACATATTCAGCTATTTGATGGTTGACAAAGGGGCTGAAAACATTAAAGATGGTCCCTTTAATAAATGGTGCTGAGAAAACTGGCTATCCTCATGCAGAAGATTGACTCTACACTCATATATGTCCACCATGTACTGACTAAAATCAAAATAGATCAAAGATCCGAATTTTAAAAACAGAAAGAATCTGCTAGAAGGTAAAATAGGTAAAATTCTTGAAAACATAGGCATAGGCAAGCACTTTTTCAACAGAACCTCAAGGGCACAAGAAACAATACTAGTAATCAACAAATGAGATCACATCAAATTAAAAAGCTTCTGCACAACAAAGGAAACAACCAACATGGTGAAAAGACAACTTACAAAATGGGAAAATATTTTGCTAACTATTCCTGAGACAGAGGACCAACATTATATAAAGAACTCAAAAAAACAAGACACCCCCCAAAGTACACCCCCCAACAAAAGACCCAATCAAAAATGGGCAACTGAAATAAATAGACACTTCACAGACGTACAAATGACCAATACATACATACATACATACATATATGAAAAAATGTTCAACATTGCTGGCCATTAGAGAAATGCAAATTAAAACACTGAAATACCATGCATGTTACTCCAGAAAGAATGGCTATCAAGAAATCAAATAATAACAAATGCTGGCGAGGCTGTGGAGAAAAAAGAACACTTCTACATTGTTGGTGGGGATGTAAACTAGTACAACCACTATGGAAATCAGTGTAGAGTCCTCAAAAAATTAAAAATAGAAATTCCATTTGATCCAGCTATTCTCCTTTCTAGGTATCTTCCCAGAAGAGTTAAAGACATTCTATTACAGTGATACATGCATATTCATGTTTATAGCAGCACAATTCATAATCACAGCCTATATGTCCATCAACAGATGAATAAAGCAAATGTGGTATTTACACCCAATGGAGTACTACTTTGCCATAAGGAAGGATAAACTTGAGTATGCATAACAAAATTGATGCACCTTGAGACAATAAATAAATGAAATAAATCAGACACAATAGCTTAAGTATCACATGGTTTCTCTTACATGAGAAACCCAAAGTATAAATAATTTAAAAAGAGCAAATAAAAGATAGGTAACAGAAGACAAGGTAGACCTTTTGAAAATGGGAAGGGGAGCAAGAAATTGGGGGGAGTAAAAAGGATTAAGATGTGTTATGTACATGTGCCAACTCCCCAAGATGAATGTAATCATTATGTACTACAAACATGTACTAACAAAAAATTTTTATTTCAGAGTTTCAGAGTTTACAGTATTATGGATTTGGGATTAGGGATGCTCAAATTGTACCAGGCCCTTTACCCAAATTAGGACATTAAATATTCATAACACTCTATCATGTCCATATTATCCCCCACCCGACTTCTAATTGAAAAAAAATAAGACAAACTTGCCAAAATCACTCATCTAATAAGAGGAAGGACAAGAGTTGAATCCAGAGTCTATGTTTCTTCTCTACCAACTGTCTTCCTTGCTCCTTCAAAACAGAAAGGACACCCTACCACCTCTTCCTTTGGAAGACTTAGCTCATATTAAGGAATTTTCTACACCATTCATTTTAACATTTCTATTTTTCTCTCCTGTAGAGTTAGCTCAGTGTGTACTCCCATAAAGACAGATATGGTATGAGAATGAAGGCAAGACAAGGAATGGGAGAAGCACAGATTTGGGCATCACACAGATGTGGGTTCGATTCCTGGTTCTGTCTCATACCAGCTGTGTAATGTATCCTGAGTCTTTCTAATCTGTAAATTGATGTTAATAATTTTAGACAAGAGCAACCTACAGGTAATATGCAGTAAATATGAAAGTTTAGTTCACCTCATACTATGAAGCATCTCTAAGCCATATCTGACCTCTTAGAAGTTAATACACTAGATTACTATTGTATCACAAAAAGAATTCTGTGTATTTATTACTCTGTGTTGGGATTATTAATTTCTTTATCTCTCTCACTGAGCTCCCTGTGCACCAAGACTGCATTTTATTTATCTCTAAATTGTCTAGTAAGGTACCTGGCATATATTCATACTTAGGAAATGTTTACTAAACGAATACCTAATATTTACTGGATTCTGACTAAGGAAGAAGTCTCTTTCAAGCTGGGATTGTCCTAAATTGGTTGAGGAGGGCCACTTCAGGCAGGCCATAGGTACCATTTCAGTAGGTAGAAATAGAAAAGAGAAAAGTTTCTAGGTGGGGAGGGAGAATATCCCACCAAAAAAAAAAAAAGAATGGACATAGGAACAAACAAAGGTCATTTAAAATCCTACCTATCTAGAGTAAGGGATTACAGAGGGGATCCTGGCAAGCATAACTGGAAAGACAGCCAGAGCCAGATCAGGAGGTGTAGAGAAGTAGAGTGCAGTATAGCACACACAGTAGTTCAAAGCAGGCGTAACACAGAGTTGAATGGAAAAGGCGGCTACTGGCAAGCCCCACAGACCCAGCCACCTTGCAGGTGTGTAAACTGAAAAAGATGAAAACAGTTATCACTTTATCCAGAACTCTTTAGCACACCCTGAATACCTTGTGTGGGCTCAGAACATGAAGGATACAACGTGGCGCCTCTTTTTCTGCTCTAGTGGGTTTTAACATTAGGAGTTTTAACATCTGCTTGTCAAAATAGAATGAGAATGCCGACTCCGTAAACTCACGAGTCTTTCCATTTGACTGTTCACACCTGGGAAACTTTTGAACTTCGCTGGTTTTGGTTTATAAGAACATGGTGCTTTTGCACAGTGCCAGGTACCGTGACAGCCTTCAAAAATTAGTTGCACTCATTTAGAATGAAGTTTTAACCAACTTCGGAGTCAATTTTGGGGTCTCTGCTTCAAGTTATAGCCTTGTTTAAACTACGACCTTTTTCTTGTTTATCTTTAAACATTCCTTGGCACTCCCATAAACAAAAAACCGGAATCAAAGTTCCAGCAGCGCTCTACGTAGAAACGCATCTGTGAGGCTGTTTACCCCTTTGGGGGACTGGGAAAAAAGGCACCCGGAAACAGGGACTAACACCGGCAATGCCTTAAAAACTTGATTTCAGTTTAGGAACGTACACGCCCCTAGATAACGCTGAGCGCAGGGCCAGAAAGTGCCAAATCCAACTGTACGCACGCCCCCACCCCAAATCCACCAGGTCCACTAGCTGCTCCTTCCCTAAATCACACCGCCAGCTGTCAGGCTCCGGGAGCCTTCGCTTCTGGAAAGGGCCAGGAAACGGATGCTCCCAGGCCACCTGAGTAAGGGCCTGACAGGCGGCCCGCTGGGCAGGGCCGAGAGCGGGGCAGTGAGGGGGTTGCCAGGTCCAGCGAGTGGACGAGTTATCGGCTGGGGCAACCTTTACCTGAAGCTGCTTCCACTCTATGGGCCGGGTCGGCCCCGGGACACGTTCCTGAGGAGAGGGCCCGGCTCCCCCACGCCTCCCGGCCCCTGCCCCGAACTCTGCACTCTCAGGATCCTCAAGGACCGGTGCTCCTACCGGCCCGCTCAGCTCCCGCTTCCCGGGCTCGCCCTCATGCCCCAGCTGCTCGCTGGCGCCAGCCGGCCGAGCAGCAGCCCTGTTGCCCCGAGTCGCGTCACGACCCGGAACCGCACCACCGCGCACCGGAAGTCCCCGGCCGGGAAGGCGCTTCTGGCTGGGGACGCAGTGCGCAAGCCCCAGTGCCCGGAGCAAGGAGCAGCACCCTCCCGGGGGGCGGGGCCTAGCGGGAGGCATGCGCATGCGCGCCGCTTCTCCTGCGCCGGCAAAGGCCTTGGTCAGAGATTGGCGCGGACTTCAGACAAGGCGACCCAGCGTTTGGGCTTCCTAGGTCGGAAGTCAGCGTAGGGAGCTCTGTCAAATCTTTTCTCCCCTTTTCCACGGAGAAAAGCTCTCAATTCATCCAGAAATGAGTGACGAGGCAGTTTAGCCTCTATCAGAAAGACCTGGGTTCGGCAGGTCGCAGTGGTGCTCCCCTGTAGTCTCAGCTACTCAGGGGGATCGCAAATTCGAGGCCAGCCCAGGCGATTTTGTGAGGCAGGCCCTGCTTCAAAATAAAAAGGTTTCAAGTGCTGGAGATGTAGTTCAGTGGTAGAGCGCTTGCCTAGTATGTGCTAGGCCGAGGTTCATTCCCCAGGACTGGGGAAAAAAAGATGTGAGTTCAAATGCCAACTCTAACTTGCTGTGTGGTCCTAAGATACTACCCTTCCCCTCTGAGACTCGGCTCTCCTGCTCATAGAGGTAGGAATATTGCTATGACTAGTATAGGACAATGGATAATGCTTGAAAAACCCTCTGCAGGTTCGTGGTGCCTAACACGTAATAAATATACAGTAAATATTAGTTATCTCTCTAAGTAAATGGGATATAATAACAGTCTTCTTCTAGAGGTGTCCTGGGGGTCGAACCCAGAACCTTCACACTGAGCTACATCCCCAGGCCGTTCTTTAATTTTGAGGCAGGGTCTCGCTAAGTTGCCTGGACAATAATGATAATCATACTCAAGAACTGCCGGGTTTCCGTGAGATGTAAGGAGACTAGCTGCAAACAGGCAGTCTGTTTTTCTTTCTCTCTGGAATTGGTGCCAAAAGCCATAGTGAAAAGGGGAGAAAGCAGGCTCACGCAGGGCAATGATAACATTTTCCTACCTGGAAAGTCTCCGAAAAATCCATTTAGCAAAAGAAAAAGTCAAGATTGAATTTCAACCGTGGGGGACCCTTGCCTAGTTTTAAAGTCACCAACCAATATACCATGGGTCTACCCGTTTTTACATATGTGGTTGGTCTCTTCCCTCAATCTAGATAAAGGAAAGGTCTTGATACCCAGCTGCCCGCTGACCCACACCACTGCAGTTCCATCAGGGACCTGTTGGAGGCGCTCTGCCAAAGCAATAGGTGCAAATAAGGTTGGGCGTTCCATTTGGTGAAATCACCAGATCATCTGTCCCTTCCTAGGTATCTCTTTCCCTCTAAGAACTGACCCCAGCGCCTTGTGCATAGGGGGCAAGTACTCTACACCCCCAACCCCCTTCCTAGATCTAAGTCTCCATTATCTCCACTCTGTTGAGCTTCAGTTTGAAGCCCAAGTACCTGATGGCCCTCTCAGACACATAAAATTAACCTGTCTAAAATTGAAACTGGTTGGGGCGTGGTGGGGCACACCTGTAATCCCAGCACTCCAGAGGCTGAGGCAGGAGAATTGCCACAAGTTCAAGGCCATCCTGGACTACGTAGTGAGCTCAAGTTCAGTCTGAATTACATAGCGAGACCCTGTCTCAAAAAACCAAAAAGAATAAATAAATAAATAAATAAATAAATAAAACTGAAACTGGACTGCCAAGCATTTATAGGTTGTAAAGATTGAATACTCACTCTGCCACTTACTAGTTAAGTGACTTCATCTCTCCAAGCTGCCTCTCTAGATTTCCTTATGTATAAAATGGGAATGACAGAAGTCCTAACTAACCCTAATTGAGTTATGAAAATTAAATGAGCTAATATGTATAACTCACACAGAACAGAGCTTGGCCTGTGTCTGACATTTACTAAATACATAACCCTCTTACTACACCTCGGTCAGGAAACACATACCTGTCCTACAGGAAGAAGCCAGACAGAGATTCTGCCCTCAAGAAGCTAATGGTCAAGTTTGTTATGAGTATGAAATAATTACAGTGGCAACTTGACATGCAGAGATCGATTGCAGAATTTTAAGGACCGTAGTGAGGGCCTGGTAGAGAACAGAGACTCTGAATTTATGGTGATATGAATACAATGGCTGGTGTGGTATTTCTATAGCTAGGTTGAGCAGTCAAGATAAAAAACACACAGTGAGAAACTAGATTAATCCAAGGAAGGGTTTTGCCAGACAGGTGTAATGGGGTCTCAGTAAAATTGTAATGGAAGTCACTGATGTAACAAGGCAGAGAGATGGAAATCATCAGAGAAAGATGTTTTAACCCAGGGGTCTTCAGCCTCCAAACCACAGACCAGTGCCAGGCTACACAGGAGGTGAGTGGCAGGTGAGCAAGGGACACTTCATCTGTATTTATAGCTTCTGGTCAGATCAAGGGTGGCATTAGATTCTCATAGGAGTGTGAACCCTGCTGTGAACTGCGCATGCCAGGGATCTGGGATGTATGAGCTCCTCATAAGAATCTAGTCCTGAAACCATCTCCCACCCTTTCTCCCACTCACTCACTCAGCCCTATCCATTTACACACCCTCAACCCCCAGGGTATGGAATGATTATCTTCCGTGGAACCCATCCCTAGTACCAAAAATGCTGGGGCCAGTGTTTTAACCAAGAAAGTCAAATGAAGAGGCAGGCGAGTGGGTTCCTGGTTCAAGTGGAGTAGAGGAAAAAACTCATTGAAAATGATGGTGATGCTCATGGACCTCAAAGCTCCGAGGATCATGGACAGGCAGGGGAGAAAGGAAACCCGAGGTGCTTCCCAAGCTCTTCTGTACTGGGGAGCCTGTGAGGAGAGACTGACTAGATGGCACGAGCTTCCAAGAAGCAGGAGTTGGATCAGAGGGCAGAAGCAGCATCAAAGAGCAAAGCACACCCCAGGTGCAGAAGAGCACACCTGAAATTCCAGTTATGGGGAGGCTGAGGCAAGACAATTGCAGGTCTGAGGCCAGCCTGGGCAACTTAGTGAGACCCTGTCTCAGAGTAAAAAGTAAAAGGGGTGTGAGTATAGCTCCATGGAGGAGCACTTGCCTAGCACAAGCAAAGTCCTGGGTACAAGCCTCAGTACTACAGGGAAAAAAAGGAGCAAAACACACACTGACTTACCTCCCGGCCCATGATGGGTGCATCATGGTAGGACCATGAGAGCTGACACACACAGAAAAATAATGCTGCGATGATGGTGCTGGGCTGGGGGACTCCAGGAGCTGTGAGGGCAGAGAGACCTACCCCTCAGCATACATGAGACGATCGGGCTTCAAGCCTTCATGTCTAGCTTGGATAGGAAGCCCTGTTGGGGGTAGATGTGCCTCTTCTTCTCATTCTCAGGTCTAGAATGAGGACAATGGGCAAAGCTTCAAAGATACCCACTACCCGTGTGGACTTCAACAGGTGACTTGGCTTCTCTGTCCCTCTGTTTCCTCATCCAGGTTGTTGCGAGGACCCAGGGAAGTAATACATGGAGACTCCTTAGAACACAGGAAGTGTTCCACAGACGCCAGCCCTGGTGGCCGGCATGCCAAGATGGACCACAAGGGTCAAGTCCCTTGTGCATTTTCTTCCCTTGCATCCTGCTCAAGCCTCAGTTTCCCTTTCCCTTTCCACTCGGTAAACTCCTATTCTTTTTTTTTTTTTTTTGGTGACTTAAAAAAACACCTTATTGCTTATTTCTCCAGATTTTGTAGGTTGATGGGTGGCTCTCCTGCCAGTCTTGGCCACACTCACGCAGCTGCCGTCAGATGGCAACCAGAATAGTCAAAGGGCTAAGATGGCTTCACTCGTACGACTGCAGGTGTTGGCCAGGGCACCTTCACATTTTCTCCCTGTGGCGTCCCTAGTGTCTGTCGTGGTTTCCCACATAACATAGCTGCAGGATTGTGAAAGGATAAGCCCCAATGTGCAAGTGATTTTTTGAAAAAGTATTTTACTGTGGATATACACATGCACCATATCAACCATTTCTAAGTGTATTCCATTCATTCTTGAAAACCCTATTCCCATACTGCTTCCTCTCAAATTACCTGTCCCATCACAGGCCACATGAAGAGCTTCCTTCTCTGAGTCCACCATCTGTCACACTTTCTGTTGTTATTTTGATACACCTGTCTGCCTGACAGGCCACGAGGAAAGGGGCGTTTCTTTTTTCTTTTTTTTTTTTTTTTTGGTACTGGGGATTGAACTCGGGTCCTTGTGCTTGCAAGGCAAGCACTTTAACCACTGAGCTAAATCCCCAGCCCCAGGGGCGTTTCTTATTTCTTTTTGTCTCCTTAAAGTTTAGGGCATGAGTGTAGTTCTGTGGTAAAACACTTGCCCAGCATTTTCAAGTTTAAAATGCTATCAACATTTAGTAATGGTCAATGAAAAGTGGCTCACAACACACACATGAAATGAGGCAAGCAGAAATCTTTCTATTTTTCTTTAAATTTTTAAGAATTTTTTTACCAAGAACATGTATTGGTACATTGTATACATAATGATCATACTCAGCACCTATTTTTTGTTTTTATTTTTACAGTACAGGGAATTGAACCCAGGGTTTTCACTAAACTACATCCCCAGTATTTTTTTTTCTTTTTGAGATAGCATCTCACTAAATTGCCCAGGTAGGACAAGCCTCCTGCCTTAGCCTCCCAAAAGGCTGGGACCATGGGTATGCGCCTTCACACCCAGTGGAAATCTTATTCAGAGGGGTGCTGGGTATTGAACTCAGGGCCTTTTGCTTATTAGGCAAGTGCTCTACCACTGAGCTAAAACCCAAACCTCTGGAATCTTATTTTAATAAGCATTATTAGGTCATGGAAAATACTTTGCCAAACATATGACAAGCCATGAGTAAACACAGCCCTGCCAAAGCTGTAGGAAAATGGAGGCACCTTCTAGTTCTTCTACAAATGTGTGCTCTTATTATTTTGCTTGTGTGTCCCTGCTATCTTGCCAATTTTGGCTTCTTCTCCTTTTGAAATATGTTTTTTCCTCCAATAGAGAAAACATAGGTGTTTATGGTCCTGTGGTACCAAACAACCCCAGGAAATAGTAAATCAGGTGTCAAAAATCTGCTCAAAACTATTTTAAAGAAGCCCCCCTAGAAATGCACAATGTCAGAACAATATAGTATTTTTAAATTTTTAAATATATTTCAATATAAATAATTTTAGAGTAAATGTATTGCTTACGAGGCAAGTTTGGTGGCCTAAAAGGAAACACAAAATTAACCAACCAGAAAATCCTAAACATAACCTTTCGAAAATACTTTTCATTTACTTCAGGCAGGGTCACTATGTAGCCCAGGCTGGCCTTGAACTCATGGCGATCCTCCTCTGCCTCAGCCCCCAGAGTGCTGGGATTACAGGCATGTGCCGCCATGCCTGGCAAAGGTTACTATTTAAGGTTACAGACCCATGGGGTGGGGCTGTAGCTTAGTGGTAGTCCATTTACCTGGCATGTGTTGGGGCCCTGAATTTCATCCCCAGCATCACAAAATATGTATATCCGAGACAGAGATTTACTGTTCATATACAGTCTTAGGTGGAGTTTTCATGCTGAATATTATTTCTGAGCAACCCTATTTAGCTACTTGGGGTGAAAATAGAACATCTGGCTGGCATTACAGCATCCCTGTAGCTACCTTTATATACAAATGTAGTCCCTTCCCCAAATCCAGGCCCTGTAACCAGCTTCTAACAGCGTCTTTCTTATTTCAAAGGTTAGCTCGTACTGTGAGTGCCAACCCCTAAATTAATCGATGTTAACAGTACTTAGAATGTAAAAAACAGACTTGTATGTTTTGTTGAATGCAACTTCCAAGAATGCATAATTAACAGTGTCTTCATTAATATACAGTATGTTCAACAGTGAGACACCACTCTCATAAATAAAGGTAGACATGGATAAATTTATAATTAAAAATGCATTAGAAATTACAAGCGTAATTTATTTACTAATGTGCACTGGAATAAATTTTATGTGTAATATTTTAAAACAGGGCATTAATAAATAATAGTGAACATAAAGTGTTTTTGCAGCTAAAAATATTTCAATAAATATTAGTAAGTTAAATGTGCTGCAGAGTTATAATTGCCACGAAGTAAAGTTTATAGAATAAAATCACAATGTGAAGGACTGTTTCTTGGATGTATTCAAAATCTCAGAAACAAATAGCTATATTTCTTTGAAGCTGACAAATAGGGTATTCAAAGTAGTGCCTGCCAATGTCTTATGAATAAAAGAATAGGGCAAGCGGTACATGATGACACCTGCCTACAATCCCAGCACGCAGGAGGCTGAGGCAGGAGGATTGCTGCGAGTTTGACACCAGCCTGGACTACCTAATGAGTTCAACGCCACTCTGAACTACATAGTGAGACCCTGTCTCAAAACAAAGTGGGTAGGCAGTGCCTAGGACAACCGAATGGTAAATAGCTGATCATTATTTGAGACAACCATGGTCCTTATGAGTGAGTGCATTTCAAGATTGGTAGAGTCAAAGCTATCCAACAGTTTGCCCCACAGTAATGCGGAGCAATTTCTCCCATTTGAGAACCTTGATAGGTTCTTTTTCTTCTAACCTTTCACTCAAAACTTGATGTTACCACATCCGAGGCTATAGCTCAGTGGTAGGGCTCCTGCATAGCATGTACTGAGGCCCTGGGTTTCATCCCTGGTGCTGAAAGAAAGAAGAAATTGACCTTGCACTGTGCTCTGTGTGTGTGTGTGTGTGTGTGTGTGTGTGTGTGTGTGTGTGTGTGTTGCCAGGGATTGAAGCCAGGGCCCTATGTGTGCTCTACCACTGAGCCACACCCCCAGCCCTGCGTTTCTGCTTTCAAGGACAAACTATTCTTAGATGCGAGGCACTGCCCTAGGCACTCATGTTTTCTACCAACCTCTTGCTGTTAACCACTGACTCCCTTTCATCAGTTTTGTATTTAACTTTCCGGGTGTTCACATCTCAGTTTCTCTGTGGAATAATGCCATGACACAGCAGTATTTGTTTGGTGCATCTGAAAATAGAGCTTATGTTTCTGTGTTGAATGTTGTTTTTCTCCAGGTAGGACTGTAGTTTATTAACATTCATGAAAAGGACTAATCACTGAGCCCTACTCTGTGCCAGGCTCGGGGCTAATTCCTTGTCTCATTCAACCCTCAAAACGTGGAAAGGGATGTGGTTATTATCCTCATTTAACAAATGAGGAAACTGAGCCTCAGAAGGAAGTACTTCTTCAAGACGGCACCATTTGCAACTGGCTGACTTGGAAGCTCTTTATTTCACCTCAATAAGAATCAGCAGCCCCTGTTCTTAAAATACCTGCATCCTTCCTTAAAATCACATTTCCTTCCACTGTCTCACGGTCCTTTCAGCTGGATTTTATTTTCTCCCCGTTGATATCTAATCTAAGTCACTCCTTCTCCCATTTAAGACAATTCCCTCATGCCTTGTCCTCAGTAGACAAGAACTGACGTCTAAGACACAAGAGCCACGTCCCTTTAGATATTTGAAGATGCCTTTTAAATTCTCCTTAACCTTCTTTTCTCCATGGTGCGTTATTATAACCCCAATTCCCTTCGCCTTTTCTCCCAGGGACTCTTTCTGAAGCATCCCCCGCCCCTGAGTCATACCCCTAAGAAAGCAGTTGCAGGTTTTCCACATCTCAGTTCATTATCATCAGCGTCAAAGAACACCCCCATGTGCCCTGTGCTGTTTGTTCAGGCCAGGAAAGCAGATGTGGCCCACGCTCCCAGAAGATATCTGAGTCTTTAATGTTCTGCTAAGATCCTCCTTGTATTTGCATCATCTTCCCACCTTACCTAGGACAATTTACTAAAGTAGGTATAATCTTAGGAGGGGGTGAGTGTCAGTCGTCATATCCCCTCTGGTAACTGGCACAGGTGGGTGCATAGTAGATGTTCAATAAATACTCATATTATAGGGAATGAGAGAATCACTGCTCATTGAATCACTGGGTAATATTGCCCCAGGCTAACGTACTCCTCCACACATATTGAGTGACTCTAGTTAGAACAGTTATCTCTATATTGCTGGTCCGGAAAAAATGTCATAGGTTCAATAAATATTTCTGGAATGAAAATTAAATGCAGTAAGGGGCTATTGATAGAAGGTATGCGTACAGTCACCAAAATAACTGAGCAAAACCAGTGCCTAACACAATCATGAAGAAACAGCAGCTCAGAAATAAAACAAAGCAACACGACACAATAATTAGCCCGAAAGCTGAATTCACATAGCTTTGGCCTGCTTGTGACTTTTCTGCTTCCTTTAAAAAATTGGAGAGCTATGGCAACATTGAGTCTGCAGCCTGCTTGCCAACAGCAAGCCCGGCCTCCTGCTGGGTGGTGGATGGGATGACGGCCGGGTGGCAGCCACCGTTTATCATGACACTTATGTGGTGGCTTTTCTTGTTCCTCGCCTGCTGTATTCATTTTCCTGACCTGCCTGACTGTAGGTTTGCGATTTGGGTCCCTGGTCTGGCTTCAGGGAACAGTGGGGAGAAGGGAGGAGAGCGAGGGGGAAATCTCAGCCTGCTTCTGGGACAACACTCTCTTCTCAAGCACTAATACAACATTCCGCAGAGTCTGGGTGCGATACTGGAGAGAGATGTGCTAGAAAACAAGGGAAGTTGGGAACTGTAAACGATTCATCTTTATATTTCCCATTCTTTATCAAAAGTCTCTGCCCAAAACGTTGTTTTGAATTGAATAAACTAATTTTAGCTTCAAGCTTATCTGTATGACATGGGTGGGCAGAGTTGTATCACTTCTGTGTGCCTTAATTTTCCCATATGGAGAGTAGAAGGGATAGCATCTGCCTGGGCAGGGTGATGTAATGTCATTTTTATGAATTATAAAATGTTCTAGCTGGGTGTGGTGGCACATGCCTGTAATCCCAGCACTCAGGAGGCTGAGGCAAGAGAATCACCATGAGTCGGAGGTCAGCCTGCCCTATAGAGTGAGTTCAAGGCCAGTCTGAACTACATATGAGACCCTGTCTCAAAAAAAATACTATATACGGAAGCTGTGAAAGAGTAAACAAAATCTTCCTCTCAAAACATCAAGGTTTTCCTTTTCTTTTTTCTTTTTCTTTTTCCTGCAGTGCTTGTGGTTAAACCCAGAGCCTCGAGAGTATGAGCAGTCTCTCTGCCGCCAAACTACAACCCCAGCCCGGATGTCAAGATTTTAGCATTTGCTTCCCCAAAAGTGGATAATATAGTGTCGAATTTTTTGAAATATATTTCCTTCAGATTCAACAATGGCAATTTTGAACTAAATAATTTTCGTTCTGAATTTTAAGATGTAGTCATGGGTTGGGGATTTAGCTCAGGGGTAGAGCGCTTGCCTGGTAAGTGCAAGGTCCTGAGTTCAATCCCCAGCACTAAAAAAAAATAAATAAATAAAATGAAATGTAGTCATGAGAGGGTTTTTTGTTTTGTTTTGTTTTTTTAATTCCTGGATTGGTACTTAGTAGATCACACCTACCATAGTACCAAGATCTTGTTTTTCTAATATACTCTTCTCCAACCAAAGGAAGCAGGGCGCCTAGAAATGGCCAGTTCTAGGAATGGGGCAGAAAGTATACAAGATGAACCTGGAGTATCTTGTTGCTCTGCGAGCTAAGAAAGAGCTTAAAGTGTGGGGAGGAGGCAGTGGGCAACTAGAGCAAAAATGCCTGGCCAGCTCTGTCTCAGCCAGGTGACCAAGGCTGATGTCAACACTGCTAAGCCAGGTCGCTGGGACGTCACTTGATCCAGATACAAATGACACTTATCTCTCTGGTCTTCTTCCCCCAAACCCATAAACCCAATCCACATGTGAAAAGAACAATCGAACAGATTCTGGTGGTGCAGTATCCTACTAAAGACTTGACCAGTTCTTCTCAAAACCGACAGGGTCATCAGGGACACAGGAAGTCTGAGAACTGTGACAGTCAAGCGGCCCTTAAGGAGACGTGACTATGGAATGAAATGTGGAGTCCTTGGTAGGATCCCGCAACAGAGAAAACTAAGTAAAACTAAGAAAGTCTGGGTAAACTGGACTTTAGTTAATGAACTTAAGCACTTATTAATAAACTAAATTTTAGCTGGTTCATTAGTTGTAACAAATGTACCATACTAATAATATATTAACAGTATGGGAAACAGGGTGCAGGGCATATGTGAACTCTTTGTACTTTTCAATTTTTTTGTAAATCTAAAACTGTTGTTAAAAAATAAATTTTAGGGGTTGGGGCGTAGCTCAGAGGTAGAGCACCTGGCTAGCGTATGGGAGGCCCTGGGTTTGATAAATACATATATTAAGAATTATTTTTAAGATTACTCACTACTAATTTAAGAACTCCTGCTGAAGCCAGGTGGGGTGGTACATACCTGTAATCCCAGCGCTCTGGGAGGCTGAGGCAGGAGGATTGCAAGTTCTAATACCACCTGAGCAATTTAGCAAAACCTTGTCTCCAATCAGTCAGTCCATAAATAAAAAGAGATGCGGATGTGGCTCAATGCAAAGGCTGAGCTCTGGCTTCAATTCCAAGTACTGCAAAAATAAATAAAGTTTAAAAATCATAAAAATTCCTGCTGACATTAAAAATTGAAGTAGATCTCTAGGAAGTTACACAAAGGGATAGAAAGCATGTATTACTATTATAGGATGATATAAGATGTTTGAAAAAAAGGTATGTGAAAACATATAGACTAGGATAACATTTGTTTCTAAAAATACACAAGCTGGGTCTGACAACCTACACCTGTAACCCCAGCACCTGGGAAGCTGAAGTAGGAGGACTGCTGAGAGTTGGAGGCCAGCCTGGGCTACATAGTGAGTTCAAGGCCAGCCTGAACTACATAGTGAGACTGTGTCTCGAAAAACAAAATACACACAAACATACCAACAAGGGCTGGAGGTGTAGCTCAGTGGGAGAGCATTTCCCTGGCTTGTGTGAGACCCTGAGTTGGATTCCCAGCACTGAGAATGAAGGAAGCAAGGAAGGTAGGTAGGAAGGAAGAAAAGAAGGAAAGAGCAAGCACAAAAACTACATACACACACACACACGCACATGCACGCACACACTCACACACACACTTCTCTAATACCACTCTGTGAACGCTGTGGCAAGGGCTGCAGACATTTCCAAATGACTTCAGTGGTTATCCCCAGGGAAAACCACAACGAAGGTACACCCCCTCCAGGGGACTGGGACTTTAGGTTTTGGGGAAATATTTCAAAGAGAACATAATCCAGTATTACTTATATAATCAGAAAAAAAGAAAGTAAACAAACTTTAAAATGAAAATCTGCTGTCCTCCATCAGCCACAGACGCATTCAACGTAACAAATGTCTCCTCCCCAACCTGGAGCCCAGATTTGGGACCTTCAGTTTTACTCCCTTAGACCATCAGTAAGACCTGGTCCCTTCTGTCCTTTCCATTTAACCTTTGTCTTGAAGATTCCAGCATGTTCTGCATGGTCAACGTGAAGGACAAGTTATGAAAGCTTTACTTAGGAGAAGTGGGTACCCACCCAGCCTTTTCGGTATTGACCTTCTCCTACTTTCCTAGCTCAAAAGGTTATCAACCCAGAAAAGGAAATAACACTGGCCAAACACTTATTTACTCAACTACTAAATTTATTGAACACCTAGCTACGCACCGTGTTTCGGTGTTAGGGATAGAAAGAAGCAGAGAACAAAAGAGGTGAAAGACTCTCCCCTCATAGAATTTACATCCTAATAGAGGGAGAGTGACAATACTCTATTGAAGTTATAGCCAGGTGCAGTGACGCACTCCTGTAATCCCAGCGCTTGGGAGGCTGAGGCAGAAGAATCATAAATTAGGGTCCCACCTTGGTAACCTGATCTCTAAAAAGAGGCTGGAGATGTAGCTCAGTGTGAAGGCCTTGCATTTAATCCTGAGTACCACAAAAAGGGGCGGGGAAGATAAAGCTGGGAAGGTATATTAGAAGTGTTGGGTGAGTTACAATTTTTAAGTAGGGTGGTCAGACGCAGCTCACTGATAACGTAAGCAGAAAGGCAGCTATATGAAGAATTACAAAAGGGGTTTAGTGAAGTGTTTGTAAGTATGATCTCTTTGAGTCTTACAGTTGCCATGTGAGATAAGTATTCTAATTTTACAGTGTTCCCATTTCACAGATGGGGAAGTTGAGGTTTGCAGTAGAGCAGTAATCTTCTCAAATTCACAGTCAGTGGGCACATGGCTGGATCTGAACGCACTGGGCCTGGGCTTTTAATCACTACTCTATTCTGTCCTAACGTAGCTTCTTTTCCATGCTCTGATGTAACATCAGTTTGGATTCTATGTCCCTACTTTACAAATCCTTTAAATGACCATTCCCTGCCCTTCTCCCGATACCATAAAAACTGAGATTGGTAAGCAAGCTCAGCATCAGGAAAAAACATGGACTGACCTAGCCCTTCCTGTTGGCTCTTTCTCACCTGCTTTTGCCCTCTTCCTTCTGACTGGCTTGTTGGAATGACAGCCCCACATTGAATTTGCTCTTCTACCCTTCTCCCTGTCCTCCAGCATCATCTAAAAATTCTAGTTCTGGCTGGGCACAGTGGCATACACCTGCAATCCCAGCACTGGGAAGGCTGAGGCAGGAGGGTTCCAAGTTTGAGCCCTTCCTGGGCAACTTTGAGACCCTGTATCAAAATTAAAAAAATAAATAAATAAAAAGGTCTGGTGATGTTGTTCAATAGTAGAGCAACCCTGGGTTCCATCCCAAGTGCTGCAAAACAAAAACAGCAAACACATTGGACTGAGCCCCACTATAGCCCTGGGACTCATCCTAGCCTGCCCTCCAGCCATAGGGATTGGAGTGAAAGAATCAAACAACAGTGGAACAACCTAGAAACAATTCTATTTATTTTCCTGACCCACATTGGGAAACACTAAGGTGATTCTTTTAAATGGCAAGATCATTAAAAACTAAAAAAGTGCTAACACATTTGATGTTCATTTTTCCATGTTATCAATTCTGAGTAAAACAACAATCATGCTGGACCTTGCAAATTACCTTCCCAGAGGCAGAAGGTAGCATGGAAGAAGCATGCTGCTTAGAAGGCAAAAAGCAATACTGTCTACAGAGGACATTCTGGAAGGGAGAGGGAAATAATGTGTCAGAACTTGGCAAGAACCAAGGAAATGGTGTGGTTTGCATAAAACATGTTGTGAATAGGAATAGGAATTTAAAACTTGATTTAGGACCTGGGTGTGGTGGTGCACACCTGTGATGCCACCTATTTGGGATGCTGAGTAATGAAGAGGCCAGACTGGGCAACTCAGACTCTGTCTCAAAATAAATAGAAAGAAAGACAGAAAGAGAGAGAGAGAGAGAGAGAAAGAGAGAGCGCAAAAGGAAAGGAAAGGGAGGGAAAGGAAAGAAAAGAAAAGAAAAGAAAAAAGAAAAAAGGAGCAGACTGGCCATGTAGCCCTTGCATGGTATGTGCAAGGCCCTGGATTCATTCCCCAGTACAGAGGGGAAAACACCTTGATGTCATTTCCCCTGCATGTTTGGGGGAATCTTTTCATTTTAAGCCATCTTTTCACATGTACCATCGAGTGTGTGTGTGTTTTTGTGTGCGTGTGTGTGTGTGTGTGTGAGCGCGCGTGCAACTGTCTGTCTGTCTGTAGGGAAGGGTTGCTGGGGATCATCCAACCCAGGGTCTTGCTCATGGTAAGCACGTGCTGTACCACTAAGCTACACCCAGTCACAGGCCACAGCCCCTTTAATACTAACACTCCCTTAACAGTCAGGTACTATAATTGTACCCATTTCAGAGACAAGGACCCGAGTCTTAAAGAAGCCAAGGACATTGTTCATGGTCATCTGTACGATCATGGGGTTTAGACTCAGGTCTGTCCAAAACTGCAACCCTTAACCACAATATATGGTCCCACATGAAGCCTCATAAACAAATCATTGAGAAGGTGAAACAGCAAGATCTCATGCTAATTACTATGTATAAAACATCCCCCAGAAATGTAGATTTTCTAGGGCTGGGGATTTAGCTCAATGATTAGAGTGCTTGCCTCGCAAGCACAAGGCCCTGAGTTCAATCCCCGGCACCACAAAAAAAAAAAAAAAAAAGAAATGTAGATTTTCTTGAGTAAAAGTATTCATTTCCTTTCCCTCCTCAGGGCACTTAAAATAATACCCAGAGAATAATACCCAGAGAATAATACCCAGAGAATAAGGGTTTTCAAGTGGAAGAGGTTAATGGCAAACCACAAACGTTTAGGCATCATTGCCAAGTTTTCCTATGCAGTGCCGTATTTTATTTTGTTTTAATTTTTTTCACTAGCTGTAGATTACTTTATGTTTTTTTCTAAGTTGGATTTTTATTTTTCTCAGCATAATAGTGCCCAGAGATTAAAGGTACAGTGATATTAAAAGGCTTATAACACAAAGCTCTTATGTTATATTTCCTATTGCTCTCTTCTCCCGGATTCTGGTCTTCAGTGGATATGGTTTTGTCTTGTCTTTTTTTTTTTTACCTTTTTCTTTTTTAGTACCAGAAATTGAACCCAGGACCTCACACTTGCTTGGCAGGAGCTGCACCGCTGAGCTACATTCCCAGCAGGACTGTTTTTTTAAAGGCCCAGTTTTAGTTGTGGGCCTTAGTTTTTTCTTTTTCTTTGTCTTCTTCGTCCTCCTCCTCCCCCTCTTCCTCTTCTTCCTTTTTCCAAAAAATGATGATAATTCATTCTACAACATTTCTTTTAGGATGCACAATTACTGCCAGAGACAGAAAAACGCATCTCCATTTTTGTAACTCCAGCCTGCATCTCCTTTTTGGGGGGGGTTGGTCGGTGCTGAGGATCGAACTCAGGGCCTTCCACTTGCTAGGCAAGCGCTCTACCACTGAGCTAAATCCCCAATCCTTACATCTCCTTTTTATAATTAAATTTTTCTTTCTCATGAGATTGTTTAACACGCCAAATAGTTCCGGTTCTAAGTCTGTACAGCAGGGCAGCTTCGTCCTCAATCAATGGGGGCATATCGCAAGCATTGTGCCCTGCGTGGAGATCCCTGTGGCGTGTGATCGCTCCACAGCATCTGCTCGCTCTGGTCTTAGACACAAGGCGGGCAGAGTCGACTTTATAAATCTTTCCACCCAACTGGACATCTTCCCCCAAAGTGAGCGTGAACGCCCGCTTCCTTAGACAGCCTCGGAGTTGAGTGATGAAATACCAAATGAAACACATTTTTATTTCTTGCAGTTTGAATAGGGTATGAAAATGCATTTTCTTTTTAGCGAGGGCCCAAGACGGGGCCGAGTATCTCACTGCAGAAATGCTCACACACCCCACAGTGCGAGTTGACATGAAAGACTCTGCTTTCTCCGGAACGAGAAACTCCCGAAAGCCTTTCGTTGCCTGATTGAAGGTGCCAGGGCTCTTCGGTCACCGGATAATATGCAGCGTTTTTCACTGTGACGACACACGCTCTTCGCAGCGAAAACCGCTGCAGCCGCCCAGCGGGATCTTCCTCATCGGGAGCATTTGATCCGACAATGGTATCATTTCCAGTGATTGGGCTGTTGTTCTAGCTAAAATGCTAAAGGTCCTTAAGGTGATTTTTGTTCCTCGGATGTTATGGCCTGAATATTCATTTTTAGTTTCCATTAGCCGAGTATCCGAGATATGGTATGGGATCTGAATATTTTTGAAATTAATTGCGTTGTAAATCAAACATATTTCCATAGCATACGCTTACTCATCATTAGCATACGAGAGTTTCCAGTAAAATATCTTCAGTATTATTTTTATTATTAACATATTTACACTGTCACTCCAGCCCTGCACCCTTTGTGAATCTGTTTTTAAAATAAATATGACCTGATACCAGAGTGATTGGTGCAATAAAAATGCATGATGTGAAATTAATCAAATATGGTCGGGTTCAATTTATAAGGGACACATTAAGAAAAATTATTTCTTGTTCGGGTATGCCACTCTAGTGAATCAAACAGAGCTGTGTATATTTCAGAAAGATACATGTAAAATCCATTCATTCAACGAACATTTATTATGCATTTACTGTGTGCATCACAGGGGATAAAATCAAGCTGAGCAAACAAGAAATTCACACATGAGACAATTGAGGAGCATAAGCAACTGCATAATTGTGGAATATATGTTGAATATCCCAGGATTCCAGAAACAAAAGCTCGAATAGCAGCTGTGTGGTACACTGATTAAGGGTGTGGGGCAATGGATTTATTTCAGTTTTTTTCAGGAAGTGGCCATTAATTTTTGTGTGAAAAAATGAGAGTGGAGAGGCATGATTCATCGTGAAGGTAGGTTTTATATTCCGTATATGTGAAGGAAATAAATTTCTAATGCAATAAAAATAAAGAGAATGGAGAAAAAAGTCTAGCTTGGATTTTAGAGTCAGATAGGTGTGGGTTCAAGTCCCAGTTCTGGTGCTTAATAGCCAGGTGACCTTGGACAAATTCTTTTCTTTTAAAGCTTTGATTTTCTCACCTACAATGTAGCGACAATAATAACTTTCTCATTGGAGTATTACAAAAGTTTAATGAGATGATGTCCCCAGTATGCATTCATCAAATGTCTTGTCATCCTGGAACTGGCCTCAGTTAGTAAAGCTGTCTGGGAGCCACCATTGTCCCAGAAGGTGGCAGAGATGAACTGCTGGAGACAGTATTCCAGGTAGAGCAGACAGCATGGACACGGGCAGGAAGAGAGGGCTGGAACCCAAGTATTCTGCTTACTTCTAGAAATGGGAAATTCTTTTTTTTTTCCACTAGAGTACCTGCTTTAGGAGCAGATGTGAAGGCTAAAGGCTTCAAAATTATGAAGGTGGCTTAGAAATGATAACTTCTAGGGGTTGCTCAGTGGTTAGAGTGCTTGCCTTGCAAGCACAAGGCCCTGGGTTTGATCCCCAGCACAAAAAATAAATAAATAAAAATAAAAAAAAGAACTTCTAGACACATCAGCAGGCAGAACCTGCAGAGAGCACCTGCTATTACCAAGACTCAGGGACGACACTTGGGACCAGATACTGTGACTATCTCGTGGACAGGGTCATCCCTTGTCTTCCTGGACACTGAACTCTACTGCCTGGCACAGGGCCTTGTCTGAGGCAAGCAGTCAATGACAACTTGATGAACAAAAGAACAAATACCTCTGTCTTGGGAATGCAAATAATCATTTACTCATTATTCCCTGTAGCTCCATTTTGTCAACCATAAAGCAAGATCTCAGAGTGCTTGTTATGAAGACCAAATGCATCACCATTTCTAAAACACCAAGAATTCTGCCGCGGGCAGGTCTGTATCAGTGGTTAACACCTAAAAGTGTAACATGGATATGAGAGGGGCACTATGCGCAAGAAGCAAGAAAACAAGTGTTTGTGGAGGAAAGGAGAGAGGGAGAAACTAACAGCCCACATAACAAAACCCTACTCAGACAAGCTCAGAAGGACTTAGCCCCAGCTCAATAGGACATGACGAAACAAAGATTTGTCTTCCTTAGAATAAAATTGCTATGACCTCGGCTGGGGTGTAACTCAGTGCTAGAGCACTTACCTTGCATATACAAGACCCTGGTTTCCATCCTCAGTAACCCCCTCAAAAACTTTTGTGGATCACTGAGTCCCGGAAATCTTATTGCCTCCATCTACCAGAAAAGACACTTGATCATCAGTGCAACACCATTTCCACTGGGCATACTATCAAGAAGACTGCTCAGCGTCTTGGGACCAGTCTCCAAACTAGTTAGCCTACTGAGCCCAGGCTCTGCCAACTCACTAGTTCATTTATCTGTGAATTCATTCATATGTTTGTTTAACTCAGCACCCCTCCTTGGGTGCTGGGGACCGAACTCAGGCCCTTGCACTTGCTGCACAAGCGCTCTACCACTTGAGCCAAACCCCCAACCTTAGTCCCTCCCTTTTGTCCAGCACATAGGGCCAGGGACACCAGCATCACTCACACCACGTCCTTGTGCTGAGACAGCTCACAGACATACTGACAACACAGGGTAATTTAATTCAGTGCAAAGATAGAAATATATACAAGTAAAAGAAACCAGGGGGAGATTCCCTTATATCTGGGAGAAGCAGGGAGGGGTTCCCAGAAATAGCAACCTCTAAGATAGATTTTGAAGGAGGAATAGGGTAGACCAGAATCATTTCAGACTGAGCAGTGACAAGGAATAATGGGAAGAGGAAGGGTGGAGTTGTACTCTGAGGTGAGAGAGAAGGCTGGGTGGTAGGCAGAAGTCAGGCCATGGAGGGAATTGGATGTAATGCCGAGGAACTTGAACTGAATTTTTACAGTAAAGGAGAGGAATGTGGCGGACCCTGTGTTGTGCCTCCCAGATCCCTCTCCGTGAAAAGCTCGCTGCCCTGTCCTGGCACTATCACCTGGAGGCAGCCTTCAGCTGTCAGACTCCTTTAGGGATAATCTCAGCTGAAGTCATCTTGTCCAAAGTCACACCCTGCCCTGTCATGGTAGCCCACTTTCCCTGACTGATGGAGGCAAGAGTATAAAGGCTCGACTCTCTTAGCCAAGCTTAGGACAACTCAGAGGCCATTCTGGTTCCAAAGCTCCCCAACGTTTGACTGACAATGTCGTCAGGTCTGCAGTGTAGCTCGATTTTCCCCACCTGCTTCCTTTCCCTCTCTTCCACGGATACTGCTGTGAGGGCAGCATCACTTGAGGTATGGCCCCATCCCCTCTGCTTCCTCAGGACTTCGTTCATGGGAAGACACTTGTCTACATTTCCTGCTGCAGGCTCTACTTTTGAATCATTTAAACATCTTTAGGTCTCTTTCTGATCCTCCTGAAGCCTCCAATCCCACATTGCCTTCCAGTGCTAACCCTCTGACCCTCTTCTGTTTTTTGGTCGAATTTCTCCAAAGAACTGCCTGCCCTGGTTCATAGTCCTCTTTCCCGTGCATTCCTTTGTTCACACCAAACCGGGTCCTCACTGGGTCTCCAGTGCTTGCCCTGTCATTATATCCAGCGGACACCTTAGACCAACTCAGCTGAGCTGTTGACCTTCTCTCCTTCTTACCACCCTCTTGGTTTATGTGTTGCTGTGCTTTGCTGGGTTTTTCCCCACCCCCGAGTTTCTTTTGGGCTCCTATTTTCTTCCTCTGTCCCTTAACAGTTGGTGGTCTGTTGTGGGCCTGCATTTTGGGGGCTCTCACACTCTGTCAGTATGATCTCATGCATTGTCATGCATGCTCACTGAGATGTTAAAAATTCCTGGCTCTCTCTTTCTGTCCAGACCCCTCTCCTGACGTTACATTTGCCCTGAGTCATGCTGCAGGCCATATATACTCCAGATGTGCGTAACTGGGCACATCACCCTCTCTTCAAACCAGCAGCTACCTCCTCAGTGTTTCTGCTTGTCCCACTCCAGTTCCTCCCAGTTCAATCCTCCAAAACCTCCCTTTTAGCAACCCACCCAGTCACATCCTTGACTTCAGCTCTTCCCTAATGCCTGTCTTTGATACATCTCTGACTCAGGGTTGAGTCATCTGCCAGGAACCAGGTAGTGGTGGCCTAGTCAAGACTGTGGGACTCTTGATTGACTGTCTGGTGCCATGGGAACCAGAAGTTGGGAGGACTTCCGAGCCCTGGGAGCTGTCCAGCTGCCAGCCTGGCCGCACCACACCCTCCTTCCAGGCTTCTGCTACAAGTGGCTTTCTCTGCTCTGCCTGAGCCATCGGCTAATAGGCCTGTCTGTAAAGTCTAGGGGTTCCAGATCCAGGACTCAAGCAGCCAAGCAACAAATCAGTGTCCCTCGGGTCCAAGGACAAGTCTCCAGAAGGGACACTGTTTTAGCCCTGGCCCAATAAGCTCAAGCTAGGAAGGTTGGCCCATGGAGAAGGAAACATGGCTGTAGGAAGGATTCACGGGGTAGTTGTGAAGTAAGAGGAAGGGGACTGGGGGCGGGCTGGGCACCTATGTAGTACATGATTCTTTTTTTTCACAGTTTAGGATAATCACAGATAACAGTTCCCAAAGGTTATACAATCTAAGTTTATACAACTACCTAACCTTTTTCCTTACATCGCTATCTCATGGTTTTGCGAATCATGATTTCACCTCATCTCCACCTTACTGTGCTAGTTAATAGTAACATGGGGGCTGGGAAAGTAGCTAAGTGGTACAGTACTTACCCAGCACTTAAGGGGCCTGTATTCGATACCCAGCACCCCCCCCCCACATATGCGCGCACAAGTAACATGGCAGGAAGAGCATTGTAAGGTAATAGCCTATGAACTTGTTTGTAAAAAAGTAAAATTTTGAATGTACCCTGGAATTAGTACTCTACCCTACAACACAAAGTTATTACTTGTAACAATAAAATACTTTTTTTAATTACCATTCTGGTCTGGTATGGTGGCATATATCTATAATCCTAGGACTCTGAGAGGCTGAGGCAGGAGGGTTGAAATTTTTAGCCTACTCTGGGCAATTTAGCGACATAAGGAGAAACGGAAAGGGGTGAGGATGTAGTTCAGTGTGAAGACCCTTGGTTCAATCCCCAGTACTACTGCCATCAAAACAAAATCTTCTGAGTCTATTTTAATTGTTTCTACATTTAAATTTAATGTAGAAATTCAACATGGAAGAGATAATCAAAAGTATCATCCAGTTGCTTCTGACAGAAGGAAGTTTATAACCTGTGCATAAGTTCTTAGGAAATAATATCACCAGGCGATCTTTGATGGCCCCCTTATGGGTGAAAAAATAGTTTTAGAAAATTTATTTTCAAATCAGCATATTGTAGCATAATTCTTAAAGAAACTTTTACTTTAAATCAGTTTTATGGTAAGCCTAGAAAAGAACAGGACTAAAAGATGAACCTAGTGTTGACAAGAAGCTGGTGAGATAAAAAGAGATATACTGTAGGATCACTTGTTTTTAAGAAATGAAACTCTGGATTTATGCACCAGCTTTAAAAAAAAAAACCTCTCTAGGCACACTGTTGAGCAGCTATTTAGATCTTGTCTGAAGTTTTTAGTATGTTTCAAATAAAAGCGGATTCTTTTGTTTTGAGATAGTGACTTTTATACCTATTTATTCATTTATTTAACAAATATTTTCTAGGCATTATTATATGCTAAGTGTTGTTCAGGATATAAAGTGAAAAAACCTTCACTTTAAGGAGCAGAACATATAGGACACATATCCAGAGGTTATATTAAAAGATTCAGATTTACACTTGGGCACCACTGGTGGGAAGGTAAAATGATATAGCCACTATGGAAAACAGTGCGACAGTTCCTCAGAAAAGTAATGATATGACCCAGAAATTGTACTTTTGGATTAATACCTCAAAATTCAAAGTGAAAGCTGGGTGTGCTTTTGGACACTTATAACTTTAGCATTGCAGGAAGACTGAGGCAGGAGGATTGCAAGATGGAGCCCCGTCTGGTCAACTTAGCAAGACTCTGTCTCAGAATACAAAGTGAAACAGGACTGGGGATGCAGTTCAGTGTGGAGGCCCTGGGTTCAATCTTAGGTAGTGCTCCCCTCCAAAGTCAAAGCTAAAACAGGAGTACTTGGACATGTATATTCTTAGCATCATTATTCACAATAGCCTAAAGCAGAAGCACCCTCAGTACATATTGACAGAAAAACGGATAAACAAAATGTATACATACATGCAATGAAATATTATCTAGTCTTAAAGAGCTTATATTTTTTGTGGTACTGGGCATTAAACACAGGGCCTTTGCACTGAGCTACATCTCCAACCCATTTTTAAGTGTTTGTCCTGAGACAGGGCCTTCCTAAGTTGCTGAATTGCTCAGGCCAGGCTTGAACTTGTGGTTCTCCTGCCTCAGCTTCACAGAGGGCTGGGATTAGAGGTGTGTGGATTACACCCAGCTAAAAACAAAATTCTTTCCCTTTTGGGGAGGGGGGTTGGGACAGAGTCTCACTATGTAGCCCAGGCTGTCCTTGACCCTCACAGCAATCCTCCTGCCTCAGCCTCCTGAGTGCTGGGATCACAGGTGTGTGCCGATATACCTGGCTTTATAAAGGAAATTCTTAAAAAAAGAAAAAAGGAAAAGAAAAGAAATTCTGACACATAGGTAAACTTTAAAGTGAAATAAGCAGGCATAAGAGGACAAATACCATAAAATTCCACTTATATGAGGTCCTTAGGGCAGTCAGATTCATAGAGACAAAAGGCAGAATGGTAGCTGTCAGGGGCTTGGAGGAGGAGGAGGGATTATGGGGAGTTAGTGTCTAATGGACATTTGACTTTCGGGTGGGATGATGAAAAAATTTTAGAAATAGATAATGGTGACGGTTGCAATTGAATTGAATGGTGATGGTTGCAATAGTGAACAATTGAATGAAGTTGATCCCATTGAACTGTACTCTTAAAATGGTAAATTTTATGCTATGTATATTTTAACCATAATTTTAAAAAACGTATACAGTTATAAGAGCTTAAGTAATGCCGAAGACCCAAACACGGAGCGTTTACTCCCTTTAGGGACGAATGAAGGCTTTCTTGAGGAGACACTTGAGCACAGAGGCAACATGTGCACCAGAAAGAGTTGGGTATTGGGGTCTCCATGCTGCTCGGTTGCTTAGCAATGACTTGATCTTGGACAGGTGACACACACCTCAGAGTCAGTGTAGTGTCGGGGTTAGTCATGAGGATGCTGAAGCAGATGACTTTTTCGAATCACAGCTCATTTACCAACTGGGCGAGCTCGATGAAGTTACTGGAACTTTTTAGGTCTCAGTTTCTGCAACTATTAACTAGGAGGTTAATGCCCACCTGTTGTGAAGGTTTAATCAAATGTAATATGGGAAGCCATTAGCATAGACAAATTATGTGTTCAATAAGCATCAGTATTTTTATTTTCTGAACTTTATCTATACCGTGAGTTTAATGTGACTTGGTTTAAAACTCATATCCTTTGGAGAGTAGATTGAGGCTGTATGTGGAGGAACTTCATATTTGGATAGCACTACTAACGATGGGTAAGGTTTGGCATGACTCATCAGAGGGAAAACTGCATGAAGAAAGGGCAGGAGACCAGAAAATGTGATTAAGATTGATTATAACATGGGGATTATGGAAAAAAAAAAGCTGGAGATACACCTGGAGAGATAGATGATTTACGGAGGGCCATAAAGGCTCTGCTAAGAAGTACCATGGAATGCAAGTGTGAAAGAGCAGGCTAGGGTCATGCCCTGATTTGGCTTGGCATTGAGAATTAAATTCACAGAGTGTGTTAGGCTGCCTTCCGAATGGTCCCTTGTAATCTTTATCTCCTGATATTCACATTCTGTGCAACCCCTTCTCCTCCAGTGTGGACTAGATCGAGTGACTTAGCTGAGAAGTTGATCTTCTCCCAGGTGTACCTCGAGATGTCTGTCGCCTTCACTATAGTATCGCTCCAGACCTTAAGCCAGAGGCATCCGGCTAGGCTATGTCTAGGCTCCCAACACACAGAAATGGCAAGATAATAGATAGCTATTTCAAGCCCACGAGTTTTGTGTAAGTTATTTTACAGCAAAAGGGAACTCACACAGAGGGGAATATGACCAGTTGGAAGCCCAGGCAGGCTGTAGGGATGAGATTCAGTTATGTATGGAAGCTGCCAGTACTCTGAGGATGGAATAGGAGATGGTGTTCAAGCCTCAGAGCTGGCTGGGGGCGTGAATTAACTAGATGGTTCAGGGTGAAAGGGAAGGAAGAGAAAAGAAGAGAAGAAGTATAGAGGCTGAGAGAAGAGACTAGAGGAGAAGGGAAAAGGAAGGGAGGGAAGACAGAAGAAAATGGAAGAGACATAAAAAGGAGGGCCAGCCAGGAATAGTGGTGCACACCTGTAATCCCAACTACTGGGGAGGCTGAGGCAGGTGAATCAAAAGTTTGAGGCCAAGCTGGGCAATTTAGTGAGAGCCTGTCTGGGAGGGAGGGAGGGACAGAGGGAGAGCGAAAGGTTGAAAATGAATGTGGAGAATTGGGAAGGTGAGAGAGCTACCTTTTGTAACATAGCCGAAACACTGTACCTATTGTTGTACTTGTTTATACAATATCTTGGTGAAGTGGGTCTGATAATTATCACCATTTACATATAAGGAAGATGAGTTGTTAACTAACCTGGCCAAGGCCAAGTAGCTAGTCAGTGGTGGTGCTGATATTCTAATGCAGATCTGATGGATTTCAGTCTAGTGCTCTTACCTATACATAGAGCTACAGTGCCTGAGCTCTGCTTTCTTTCTTAGACACATGCCACCGTCTAACCAGGGTTGGGCTTGCCTACACATCCCGGAAATACCTACACAGCACTGGTTTAAAGAAGATGGAATTTTATTCCTTCATCAGCTAGAGATGTGTGGAGGAAGCAATCAAGGGCTAACATCATCCTGTGAATGGTGGCTTCATGGTCCTCTCTGGGGTACAGACTTCTATGTTTCTACTTCATTGTCCGTTGCTCGGCTTCTATTCCCAGGGTCATCTCGCAGTCCCACAGGACTCCAGCCATCAACTTAGGCTAGGGAGGGTAGCCGGGGAGGGAGAATCCCTCTTAACTAAATTAGTTTCCATTAAGCAGGCATCTTGAAAACTCTGCATACTTCTTCTATGTAGCTCTCGAAGGCCAGAACTTCATCACATGGTTAAAACTCGAGGAGGGTGGGGAGATGTTATTAGTCCTAAGCAGAAAAGCAAGTGTTTAAAAATTGAGCTCCTAGTCTTAGGCAGGAGGATTTCAAGTTCGAGGCCAGCCTGGGCAACTAAACAAGAGCCTGTTTCAAAATAAAAAATAAAAAGTCGGGGGATGAGATCAGTGGTACAGACCTTGCCTGGCATGCACAGGGCCCTGGGTTCAATCCCCAGTTCAAAAAAAAAACTGATTCCTGAAACCAAGGATGTTGGAGGAGGCAGCCGGTTGTCTCTACCACAGTTGGTCTATGCAACTTTATCTTTTCCCCCAACCGTTTGATGTCTTAGTGAATTGGTAATAAGATTTAGAAGCAAACTACCTAGAATTAGCATGACACCAATTAAGGGCATGGTGCCCAACAGAACTGCTTCATTTCAGATGCCAGTCTTGAGTTCAGAGTTTCCCAGGCCACCTCTGTCTATGATCAACTGGCTAGTAAGTTGGGGGCACCTACGGCCCCCTCAGGTTCGCTAGTTTGCTAGAAAGATCCACAATTTAGGAGACCATTGAACTTATTATTGCAGCATTATTATAAAGGATATACATCAGGATCAGTCAAATGAAGAGACCAAGGGCAAAGTCTTGAATACAGATCTTCTATGCTTATGCCCTGCTGTATGGAGCTCATGAAGCTCCCGACAAATGGATGTATTTGCTGACTAGGAAGTGTCACAGCTTTGGTATTCAGAGGTTTTATTATTGGGGTTTTGGTATGCAGGCCTTGTCATTGAAGTCAGTTTCCAGCTCGTTTCTTCTGGAAGGTGGAGCTGGCTCAAATTCTCAAACTTCCAACACGCGGTTGGTCTTTCTGGTGACCAGCTGCCATCCTGTGTGACCACCAGCATAACATCAGATGTGATCCAAGGGACCAGGAATAACAAAAGATTCCTATCATTTAGTAAATTCCAAGGGTTTTAGACATTACCTTGCAGGAACCCAGTCTAAACACCAGATTAAAAAAAATTGCAAGGCAAGCATAAGGCCCCGAGTTCAATCCCCAGCTCAAAAAAAAAAAAAGAAAAATTGGTGGGGGGCAGGTTTTGCTATTCTGCCAGGCTGGTCTTGAACTTGCCATTCTCATGCCTCAGTCTCCAGAATAGGTGGGATTACAGACATGTGCTACCATGCCTGGGTAAACAAAAAAGAAAAATATATTTTTTGAGACAGGGTCCTTCTATGTTACCTAGGTTGGCTTCAAACTCCTAGGCTCAGGTGAGCCCCCTGCCTCAGCCTCCTAAGCAGCTGGAACTAATTGGGAATATACTACCATGCCCAGCTCAATTTTTTAAAAATATCACACAGCATCTTCTTACCTGTGTGAGCTGCTACTACAAGTCAGACATTGTGCTATGTCATTCCATCCATCCATTGACCCATCCTTCCCTCCTTTAAGTATTTAAGTGCTGTATCAGCTATGCTTCAAGCAACAGAAAACTCTACCAACAGCAATTTTAAAACAGGAACCGAACTTACAAAACCAAAAATTCCAGGGCTAGGCAATTGCTGGTTTGGTTCAGATATTCAACAATGCCTGCAGACACCTAGGCTTTCTATCTTTCTGCCCCACATATCATGTTTATTTCTGTTTTTAACAAGCACTTTATTTTAGACTATTTACCAAAAAATGAGAAGCTAGTACAGAGTCCTTCAATACCCTACACACTGTTTTCCCTGTTACTAACATCTTACATTAATATTGTGCATTTGTTAAAATTAATGAACCACTAGTGATATAATTAACTGAAGTCCATATATTGAGATTTCCTTCGGGTTTTTTTCCTTAGTTTCTTCTAAATGTCTTTTTTACGTTCTAGAATCCAGTCCAGGATACAAGCTTACACTTGGTCATTAGGTGCCTTCACGTTCCTGGTTTTGCCAGTTTTTCAGACATTATTTGAGATGACTTTGATAATTTCAAGGAATACTGGGCAGATATCTTGTAGGATGTCTTCAAGTTGAGATTTGTCTGTCGTTTTTTTCTCAGGATTAGACTGTAGTTAGGAGTCTTGAGAGGGAGACCACAGAGATAAAATATCAAACCATGTTGATTTCATTCTCATATGATCATTTTATTGTCACAAATGGCTACTACTACCACTCCAGGACCAGGACTATGTTCATAGATGGAAAGTGGCAGAAGACAGAATGAGAAAGGAACCATAATATCTGTTCCTTTTTCTCCTTCTGTTCCTCTTTTAAAAATTAAATCTGCAGTTATCCCTCCTTCTGACAGGGGTCAGGATGTTCGTACTTGTCTTAGACATTGACTGGGACTGAGCACGCTGCCATCGGAATAAAATCAGGCATCATAGAAGATGGGCCAATAGATGACAGGTGAGCAAGCGATCATGTAGACCCCAGGGCCTACTGTGTAGGAAACGGTGCTTCCTTAGATGCCACAAGGAATTAAAGGAGATAAGAAATGTGGTCCCTCTCTCAAACTTTTCAGAAATTTCATATTGCAACAATAATTCTCTTCTAAGGACAGAATTGTAGAAAGGTGGGGCACTTCTCATTGACCCTTTGATTACTCAATCAAATTATCTTCAGAAAACTATCATTTATCACATATCATGCATGTTATCAATTGTGAAGACCAGTCCTAAAGAGTCATTCCTAGAGCAAAAGGGCAGTGATCTGTTTGGAAAACCAACACTAAATCAGTTTCCCTAAAGTGGCAACTTTATGTTACTCTTGCTTAGTCTAAGTCAGTTCTTTATTCTAAGTTAATTTTTATCCCAAACAGTCATGTTGAAGTCACATCTTAAAATACCAAGCCATTATCAAACTATGAACAAGATGACAAGACTAACAGGTGAATCGAGAGCAAACAACACAGGACTACATAGTCTAGTGGTAGGTTAGTTATGACAGGCAACGACAGCTGTGGCAGAAAGGTGTGGTCCTAGGCAGCCATGACACTGATTTTGATCTTCATTTCTTTTCTATTCTGTCATGAGACATAATAGAGTCACTTAATTTCTTTTTGTTAAATACCCAGTTACTTATTTTTCACTAATTTTCAGCTAATTTGTTAAGGCTATGTGATTTTACTTATTATTTTAATTAAATGACTTTTTTCCACAGTGTTTCATACAGTAGTTTTTGCAGCCACAGAGATTAAAATCTGAATTCAGATTCTGGTGCTTCGTGGCTTTGTGGTCTTGTGCAAGTTCTTTATCTTCTCTCATTCTGTTCCTTATTTAATAATAATCCCAACCAGGTGGGACTGTTGTGAAGCTATAATAAGAGGAAGCAAGGAGAACACAGAGGAGTGTCCCACCCTAGGAGACTGCTCGATAATGGTATCTGCTGTGATAATTGCCACATTGATGACAGAAGTGACGGTGATACTAATATAAACTCATGGAAGGAGATGGCTACGAAGGAGCCTCTACTTAGGTTTCACCACTTTGTCACTGTTAACTTTATAAGAATGTCCACTCACCAAAAGAAATCACATTTTCCTTGACTTTTTAATAATCATTGCCTTAGAAAGAGCAAAGACGGATTCAGGTAGTTAGAGAGGTTCTATTCTATTATCTCTGAAGGCACTGACCGTGTAACTCCGATTGCAGAGCGGAGATAAGGGAACATCCAATATGAGAAACTGGCACAAGCACAAGAGATCTTGGAGCATCTGCAATTAGTTGACACTATTTATTGGGAAACAATCTAAAAGAATTTATGCTTTAAATCAATGGCAGTTGTCAATGAGCCTGTGAGGGAATCCTTGCTAGGACTCTCTGGCTTTCTCAGCAACTCATATTTATAATAATAAAAGAGAAGTCTCTCAGGCAGAAGTCCAGTCTGGTCCAATCACTTAATGCAGAATTACGGTATCAAATTTGCACATCACTGAATGACCACGGTTTCAGAGGTGTGTGCCATAGCCTAGCTGCAGATGTTAGACATTTAACAAGTTTGTTTTATCCCTAATTGCTGGCATTTGCCTAAGTGTTTTCTGAACTCTAATTTATGCTTTTATGCATCAATTTGTTTACATAGCCCATAGTTCCCAATTGCCTTTATTTGCTTAAGTGTTTCTTTAATTTTATTTACATTTATATATATATATATATATCTTGCTTTGCTTACATAACTCACTGTTTGGAGTGGGCTACAAATAACCATAAATCCCCATTGCTAATTAGCCTCATCCTCATGAATGATTAGTCAAGATTATGAACCTAGAAGGAGGGCAGGAAGGAAGCCAACTCTTGAGTCACAGGATCATTGAATTTTAGAGCTCGAAGGAATCTTAGAGTTTAAGGCAACTTTCAGATGGAATTCTGCAGTTTTACATCTTCAGCACTGGTGAATTATAAAAGCTTGTCTGCTTGCTCTTGCTCCTTTATGCAAAAATAGATAAAGACTTGGTGTCAGCTGAAAAACAAGTTAAGAATACAGAGAAAACCCAATCAATGATGCCTATGAGTAACCCATAATGAGAGCTTGAAGCAGAGTCAGAAATTTGACACCTAAATGGGCTGTAGAAGAGCAGGGAATATTAATGAACATGAAGGAGGTTCTTGTTTGGAGGTAAGTAAGCAGAGTGGATTGTTTGGAACTCCCTTCTCAGCAGCTGTGCACTTGGTAAGGATTTTAGCTTGCCTAACTGTAAGCTTGGCTATTAGCTTTGCAGTGGGGAGTATTTAAAAGTACACACAACATACGAAAGAAAGAACCTGGAACTGAGTAGCCTGCTTCATTCCAAGAATCCATCTGGCATTTAAAAAACTGCTTGTCCTACATTAAACCCTGCAGAGTAAGAGCCATTTTTCATATCCTCACACCCTTATTTTTGGTTTCAGGTAAGACAGAGTGTGGAGTTTAGGGAAGAAACAAGGAGTCTTCTAAGAAACAATCAACCAAAAGACTAATATAGGGTGAGTGAGCCTAAAGTGGGGGAATCATGTTGAAGCGCCTGCTTGGAAAATCAGCCTAAGAGCAAGCTCATGTCTTCATGGGAGGAGGAAGTATAGATTCCAAAACAACTTGAGCTGTTAGTTATTTGGAAATAGTATAACAGGCGAAAGGATGTTATAGATGTGGAAAGCTGTGGCCGGAGTCACCCATATTAAATGACTCACAGTGATGGCGTAAATTGACAAATGAAATTTAGTCTTTTCCTAAACAAAACATATCTTTGAAGTAAAGATCTCGTTTATGCAGCTTCGATATATTCTGGAGACACCTAAAAACAAAGACTGCCAAAGAGTAGTCCCTGGGTTACCAGGAGTTGCAGCGAGTGTAAAGAAGTGTGTTAGTCTAGAAATTAGTCCTGGATTTCAGGTACTATACTTTCCTCCTTCCTGGTCCGCTTCCCTTGGACACATTTTCTTATGTTCCTCTTCCAGGAAGTGTACAGACATCAGATGCGCTCAGCTCAGGTTTCAAGCAAGCGAGACAACAGGCTTCCCGTTTAACTGGTGACCCTTAAAGAGACGGCGCGAGGCCCCGGCTCGCAAACCAACTCCGAGCAGCGCCCACTCGGTTTCTATAGCGACCGAGGGAGGGGGCGGGACCGCCATCCAGTCGGTCCCCGCCTCTACCCAGGGGCCTTTCGAACGCTCCAATTGGGACAGCTTTTTCTTGCCTCTGTCCCGCCCCATTCGGCTCCGAGAGAGATGCGATTGGCCCGGGACGTGCGGCCTGGTGCCCAGGGGTACCACCTCTAGACGGGAAGAGCGGGAAAGTGTACTAGGCGCAGTCCGAGGCGTGAAGCTCAGGGGCGCAGAGGGGGAGCACACGGTTGGCTTTGGAGCGAGTCGCCCCCATCCCATACACGATACCCTCGCCCATAGGCGCCAACAGTAGGGAGCCGGAGTGTCAACGCAACGACTAACTGGGGCGGCCCATCACAAGTGCCAGGACCTGATCCAGAGTGAGGATCCCGGGTGCACTCTCCGGGCGCCAGAGCTCAGAGGCCAGAAGGGGGCGGGCCGAACTCCGGGGGCGGTGCCAGCGGCGGCGGCGGGAGGTGCAAGGTCCAATGAACGCGCGCACCGCCCCTGGGGGCGGGGCCAGCGGAGCGCTCCCCCCAGTCCTCTGCTCGCCCCCGCCCCTCCCCCCGGGCGCCGGGGCCGCAGTGAGTGAGTGGCACTGGCAGCCTGTCAATCCCTCAGCCGAGCGGCCTGCGAGCCCGGTCCGCGGCGGCTGCTGACTGGGTGCGCGGCTCCGGCAGTGGCGGCGGCGACTTCTCCCGCCCCATCCATCTGCTGTCCGCCGGGCGCGCGGCCCGCCGGGGCCCTCCTTCGGGCTTCGCGCCCCCTCCGCGCCGGCCCGCCCGCTCCTAAACTTTCCTCCTTCGCCCCCCTCACCGCCTGCGGCCCGCCCGCCGGCCTCCTGTTCCTCCGCCGCCGCCCGCCGCCCGCCGCCGCCGCTCCCTCCCCCGGGGGCCGCTGGGGCTCGGATCCTGCCCGGCCGAGCCGGCGGCGGCGGCGGCGGCCGAGGGAGGGGAGAGCGCGGTCCGGCGCGGGGGGCGGCGGCGTCCCGGCAACTCGGCCGGCGCTGAGGAGCAACTTGCGCGGGGCCGCCGGCGGGGCGCGCGGCGGCGAGGAGGCGGCGCGGCGGCCGCGTGAGGGCAGCGGGCGCCGCCGCCTCCGCCTCCGCCGCTGAGCCAGGCGCTTCCGCCCGCCGCTTCTCCTCAGCCTCGGCGGCGGCGGAAGCCAGAGCCGGCGCCGGTCCGCACCGCTTGAGCCGCGGGCCCCGCCGGCCGGGCCGCCCCCTCCCCGCGCGGGCGGGGAGCGCGCGGCCGCCTCCCCCTCCCCTCCCCCTCTTTCTTCTCCTCCCTCGCCGCCGCCGCCGCCGCCGCCGCCGCCTCAGCCTTCGCCGCCTCAGCCGCCGCCGCCGCCCGCTCCCGCCCGCGCGCGGCGGGATGGACGATCAATCCAGGATGCTGCAGACTCTGGCCGGGGTGAACCTGGCCGGCCACTCGGTGCAGGGGGGCATGGCCCTGCCGCCTCCCCCGCACGGCCACGAAGGGGCGGACGGCGACGGCAGGAAGCAGGACATCGGCGACATCCTCCATCAGATCATGACCATCACCGACCAGAGCTTGGACGAGGCGCAAGCAAAGTTGGTGTCGTCTCATTAAGCATCTTTTGTGTGTGCGGTGGCCGGGCCCGCGGCCGAGTCGCGGTCCGGGTGGCGCCCGGGGCAGGGGCCTCAGCCCGGGTGGGAACTTTCTCTGGCGCCGGCCGCCGGGACCCTTGCCCCGGACGCGGGCGGCACTCGGCAAAGTTGTTCCCGGGCCGGGACGGACTCGGCGGCGCACAGGCTCGCGGTCCCGCGTCTCCCGTGTCCGCCCCCTCCCGCGGATTTAAACCTCCCGCCGGACCCCCGCGCGCGCCGTCGCCCCGCCAGGCCCGGCCGAGGCGCGCGGACGCGCAACTTTCCGCGGGCAGCGATCGCCGCGTCCGCTGTCCTGGCCGTGGGACGACCCGCAGCGTGTGTGGGCGGCAGCCCGGCTCCGGCCCGGCGCCGGGCGATGGGAGGTTCTGGACGGGCCCGGCGCGGATGGCCAAGTTCTCGGGGAGGGAAGGCCGCCCGGCAAACTTTGTCGACCTGTCACCCGCCCGCGGGCCGCCGCCGACCGGCCCCTCGCTTCCTGGCCGAGGGGGCCGCGGGAGTCCCTCCGCGCCAGTCTGCGCCCGGGGGTCGCCGCCGCGGGTCCCCCGGAGCGAGGTTCCCGCGTGAGTTCGCGCCTGCAGTTGCCGAGGTCGCTGGTTGCCGGGCAGACGGGTCGCGCAGCATCCAGGATGGCGCTTTCGCCTCCCGAGCTTACCGGCTGTCGAGAACTAGTCAACTTGAGTTTTTGATGACTTCCCATGGTTCAAAAGAGCTTTCCAAAATAGGGGGCCAGGATTAAATCTTGGGTCTAACTTAAAGGAGGCGCCATATTATTCCATAGGTGATGCTAATACCTTTGTGTTTTGCTGTTTGTTTTTAGGAAACATGCCCTAAACTGTCACAGAATGAAACCCGCGCTCTTCAGCGTCCTGTGTGAGATCAAAGAGAAAACAGGTAAGATGCTGCGCCCCGCAGTGGGCCTGGAGACCCCCGAGGTGGGGTTGGAGCTACTCCTTCGACTCTCCAGTTGAGAGCTGCTGCTTTTGGGCACCGCCATCTTTGATCATTCTCTCCTTCCCACCTCCTGATGTTGAGAAAAAACTGTAATAAATCTGGAGTCGATTTCTCAATTCTGGTCCTGGTGCAAAATGAAGTGTAGGTGTGGACCAAGCTGGGTCGCTGCCCCTGTGAAGCCGTCCTTGGCTGCAGGCCCTCCGGAGCGCCAGCAGCCCTGTCCCCTCTCCTTTTGCCTTGTTTGTGTCAGTTTTTGAAAGGACCAAGGGGAGACTGGATGCCTGGGACGAGTCCCCAGGAGAAGCATCGCCTAAACTTTGTTTTACTTAGCCTTAGGCATCATCTCTACTGATGGAAGAATAGGTGCAATTGAACAGACTTCAGTAGCATGTTTGAATTAGTGTTTTAGGTGGGAAGACTACTTTTGGTAATCCAGGAAGGGTAATGGTATGTTTAGGTATAAATAATGTATTACATCTATTAATACTTACATTAACTTTTATGTGTTGCAGTCATTAAACTTGTAATTATGCTTAGTATATAAAGTAGAAAAAGGTCCAAAGTTACAGGTTAAAATTTTGAAGTTCAAGGCAGGGAGTAAATGACAAGATTTTGGAATGAAAACTAGAAGTACATATTTGGCAAATTTTTGGCAGTTCATTTCAATTTAACTTTGTTGTCAGAGTTTTTCATTTGAAGATATTTTGGTCTTGAGGTGATGGTAAGGCTCAAGCAGAAGTACAGATTTCATTTAAATGTTTCAATTTGTATTTGGTATTATGTTCCCTGTATATGAAAACAAGTATATTAAAAAAGCTTTAGTGTTGATTTTTTTCTTTCTTGTATTAGGTATGTGGATTTTAAAGTTACCTTTTTTTTAAGTTGAGGCAAAGAAGAAAAAGTCAAATTCCAAGATGATAACAATTTCCAGGTGATGCTATTTAAATGATTAAATGTAGATTGTGTTGAAGTGTACAAATAATGGCACACTGTATAGAATTGTTAGGTTAATACCCTCCTTTTAAATAGATATTTTCACTTTAATGTTAGTCGTTTCCTAAAAGTAATCCACAAAAGATTATGAATTATTGCTCTCTATTAAGTATATATGCTAAACTATAATTAGCAGCAAATATTAAGAGAGCCTAAAGAGTACTTTTTCTGCTTTCATTCACATGGTGTGAATGATGTCTTCATGTTAAGTGATTCTTTTTAAGACATATTTTATATTTGGAAAACCGCTCATTGAAAATTACTAATAACTTTTATTCTGTGTTGGTTTTTAGCTACCTTTAGAATGTATTGTGATTCAAAATGGTAGATGATTTTTATATGACTATAAAATAAGATATCCAACATAACATCTTGAAGATTCTTGGTTGAGAAGCCTGAAAGTGGGTAATTCTAGTTTAATTATGTTGCTTAACGTCCAAGGGTTTTCTTGCTATCAGGGCTCCACTTCAGTTTCTGCTGACAGCTAAGCACTGGGGTATTGACTGTGTTGTGAATATTAAGATTGATTCAACTTTATACAGCATTGTATAACTAGGGAGAGGGGAATAGTACTTCTCCCTTCTTGGCCCCCTCTCGTGATTTGCATTTATTTATTTACTTATTTTTTGCCTTTTTAAAAGTTTTGGCCTAGTTTGCTTGAGAACCAAACTGCTTTTCATGTTTAGACATTTAGCAGCAGGCAGAATTCAATTAAGAAGTGTAAGTCCTCTGGTTGTTTATTTGCACAGGACTTACACCGATCTGAAAGGAAAGTATAGTCAACCGCATGTCAAAGGTGAGTTAGAAAAAAGAAACAAGTCTTTTCAGAGTCTTGGATTACTGGCAGAGAGATCTGTGGTAGGGTTGTTGCTATTTAAGAAGCAAGAGGTAGCTGACAATAGACATTTTTTTGGTTTTGAAAATTGTTTCTGGGGCTTTCAGTGATAACTTGTAAATTAGATCCTCTTTTTGTGCTTTGGCTAGGAGATCCAAGTTTCCAAGTTATCTCTTGTGAAAAGCCAACAGCCGACAAAGAGTAAAGCTCCCTGTCTGGGCAGAAGCAACTTCCTGCCATCCTCTCTTAGCTCCAGAGGGATGGGATTTAAGTACTGAGTGATTGATGGGGGTGAAGCTCTTTCTATCCTCTCCTTTTTCCTGAGACTATCGTATCTATAGCTCCACCTCACCCTCCAAAACTAGTGTTAGAAGGAGACAGGCTGGCCAGACTCACAGCCTTCATTTTGAAATAAAACAGCTGTGTAGATGATAGTGTCACCAAAGCTGAGAAATCCGGCAACAAATTCCAGAGCCCACCCATCATCTGCTTCGATAGTCATGCTTCAGAAACACCACAAGCTTAGAGAAAATAAGTATGGCAGCATATATGTATCTTATATACTTTTTCTTTAAATCATTTTATGTAATCTTATCAATGTATCTAAAGAATAACGCTTTGTCATTTAGAGAAAGTTTAGTCATTTGTGAATAGAAACCAGGAACACTATGTGATGACTCTATTCTGCATAATGGAGGGGTAGGGAGTCCATGAGTCTAGGGGTGGGGAAAGAAACTGTCACTTCAGTGGGTAATGTCATTTCATTTGTGCTTTTCTTCCAAAATAAGACAAAATAATTTAAAAAATTCCATGTATTTCTAGATCTGCCAGTAGATTTTGAGGTTTCTGATGAAGCAGTAACACCGCCAGTTCTGATGCACATGAATGATTTAGTTTGGAAAACATCTTTTTTGCCACCCTACCAAATAAAAAAAGATATTTTTCCTTTTTGACAGATAAATGGATAATCTACCACAATTATATTATTTTCTTGTTCAGGGGTAAAGAGAGTACATTTTTTACAAGAAGCTTCCTTTTCTTAGAAAATGTATTCTTTTGTAAAATTTAGCATACAGCTATTTTTGGGCAGAAGCATCTTATTGTACAGTTGTGATGTTTATGCTTTTTTGAAAGCTACTGAAAAGTTATGGGCTTTGAAATCAAGGTATGTGTCCATTTTAGACTAAGTAAACCACCAGTGAGATAATTGTTGATATGTTAAGGTTTTTCTTTTTAAAGCCACGGTATATCCTCTTTTATTAAATATCCTTGACGCCATGTGTCTGCTTATCTACACACTTATTTCCAGGGTATTCCTTTTCCTTTTTGTCCACGTACTTTCCTTTGTGAAATACTCCATCCTCACAAATCTATCCTTTTTCTAAAGCCCTTAATAATGAGAGTTGGAATGAAAAAAATTTTTTAGGGAATAAAGGATTTATTTTTAAAATAAAAATGTAGTATTTTAATTTATAACCTGAATCATAGTATTGTTGAAAAATGATGTATTTTAAGGAATCAACACAATCTTTTACTTTTTAAATGGTAGGTTAAAATACTCCATGTTGATAGCTGCCAACCAAACTCTGATTTATTGCTACCACAAACCCTAAATACCGTTCATTTACTAGTAATGTCTAATGGCATACATGATGGTTTGCCAGATTTGTAGCCTTTGTGAGGCTTATAAGCAGGACCGACTTGGGAAGATCATAAAACTTAATGAACTTCTCTACAGCAGGAGGTGTCCGCAGGGGAAGAGAAGGCCTGCCTGGTTGGTTGGGTTGGTTGCAGTATTTTTTATGTTTAAGGAGAAGAAGAAAATTACTATTAAAAGGGCTTAACTTTTAGAGGAATCCTCTCTAGAAAGAGTCATAAAAATTTTAGATAAAGCTAGGTCAAGAATGTAGCTTACAAGTGAGTTTTTATATGCATTTGGTATATGATGTGGGATTAAATGTTTATTTCTGTGTGACTAGCTTTCAGGGAGACAGGGCAGTACTCTCAGATAAAACCTCTATGTATTTAATTCTGACCCTATAGTTTAGAGAATCACTGGAAGTGTTCTTTCTCTGGTCTGTTTTTATTTAAGTCTTCCATGTAAAAAGTGGTTACATTTTTCTTTGTACGGTGCTGTGTAATTCTTTTAATTGTCAATGTGTAAAAAGCAAATCTATTGAGCAAAAATATAGCAAGAAAAATGAAAATTGTTATATACATGAGTCTAAATATTATTGTATTTATTGCATTTTCTGGGTTGATCTTGCACTATATCCAATATAATTATTGTTTGTTCCAAAGTTTTGAAAATGCCATATTACATATATGATACATTTTCCCATTTTAATGAGCCTACTTTCTAGTTTTAAAAAACTTTTATTATGGACAACTTCTCAAATAAATACAAGTAGAAAGAAAAGAATTTTTGAATGCTTCCACATGAGCTTACTGCTCACCTTCAACTATAGCAACAATTGGTTAATCTTCTTTTCTCTGTTCCTTCTATCTCCTGAGAGTTATTTGGAAGCAAATTTTAAAGACCTTTGATGTTTCAAAATTTATATCAATTTTAGACTGACATTATGCTCTATTTACATTGGAAATACTAAATATTTAAAAAAATCCAGTCAGTGTATCTTGAAAATGTCATAAATTGTATTGCTTTATCAATATATTTTCCTTAAAGCAACTTAAGAATGTTGTCAGTTTTTTGCTTATTTTTATAGGTTTATACAGCTTACTGGACCTTTTGTACGTTTTGAGGCAAGATATGTTTTTCTTAACTTTCTTTTCGCTTCCTCCCCCATCCTTAAAATAATACACACATTCTGTTCGTAGAAAACATGGGAAAAATGTCATTGCCAGGCTGGTTTAAACCTTCATTATAAAAGTATCACAGAGATGTTATCTTTAAAATGTGGGGCTGTTTTTCCAACTTTGTTCCTTTTTTTTCTTTTCAATAAAAAGATACTGGACCCTCTTGTCAAAACTAACTTGATCTGTGTAAGTAATTCTTCTGTGCCTCAGTTTTTTAGTGAGCCTCATTTTATTACAGATTTGTGTAGTTTCGGTATTTTATGTGGGACTTTACTATGCTATTAATTTATATAACTTTGTTCTGAATAAGAAGTATATTAATACACTGGCAAAGTTAGCCCTATCTTGCCCCAAAGGTTCAAGGCTTTTATGAAATATACCTGTGTACATTTTTCATACTAAGATACTTTCCTTTTCACTTAATTTCACTTGTATTTATAAACTAAGAGGTCATTTCTAAGGCAAGACTTAAATTAACACCTCGTTTGACTGACTTGTATTTTATTTAGTAGTATATGGTGACATTGTATAGGATGAAATTACATTTATTAAGTGAAGCTATAAGACTTGAAACTACTTTTCACAAACCACACCCCAAGTATCACTTTATTTTATACTCACACAGGAGGTGTCTAGTTAGAATACTTGACGCATCTGTAGTAACACAAGTTAATTAGGAATTTAGACCATTTTTCTGCATTCCTGTATATGTGAACATCTTTATACATTTATTCAATATTGACACTAGGAGAATAATGTTTTATTTGTTTTCTCAGCAGGCTTGTGTTTTAGCCATTTATCAGTGTATCAGCATGATTTAGGTGGTAACTGACTAAAAGCTTATACATTCCCCCTCCCATGTTGACCTTTTTGAGCATTTGCTCTACTTTAGTAGGTCATTTGAGTCTGTAAGTATGAAGAGTAAACAGTTTACATCACTCTGTAGTATAGATTGGTCAAAGTTTTCCAGGCCTGGCTATCATATATTTTTAACAAAGTTACAGAAGTTAATCATACAAATTGCAATACCAAGTAGGTAGGCGATATCATTATATTTAACTAATAAGTTAAGAAGTAATGTTTGAATGAGTCACTGAAAAAAATATACCATCTTTTTGTGCCTTCAGACACAGAACATATTAGAAAATAAATTTCATTCATCTTCAAAACTTGATTTTAATGATCCCCTTTGTAGGCAGAATTGCAACCCAGGTCTCTTAACTATTTTTTTCAAAGACATTCCATAAATGTAATATGTTTCTAGTTTTTAGTGATAAGTGTAGTTTGCTTTGGCACTAACTTTATCTATCTAGCAAAAGAAATTGATACGGTAGAATGTGTTGAATTGGCCTACCACTTTTTTTTTGGATGAACTTTATATCTACTTGATAGAACTGATCCAATATTGAAAAACCACTAAAGTAATTACAGATAAAAATAATTGTTTTACTTGTTTTCTTTCAGTTTAAGTTCCCTAAAAATGTTAAGCTGTTTTGAACAATAGCCCTTTTTGTGTGATCATATTAATGAGGACTTGCTATACAATGTAATCCTTTTAATGCTGATGATTCTTCACAATGTTGAAACCATTATTTGGGAGACTCAACATATGTTGGGGCAAAATGATTTTTTTTGTTTTGTTTTATGTGATACATCAGCTTTCAAAGCTTATTTCTTAGGCATCAGTGTCCAGCAGGTGGCTTTTTACATTAAAAAATTCATAAATTTTAAAATCTCATAAAATTTTATTTCAAATTCAAATTAACTAATGGAGAATGTCAACATTTCCACTGTCTCTATATTAACATTTATAATAGAACAAATGGTTGCATACAGAAATTATCTGCAACATAATCTAAATTAAGATTCTAAACAGGCATTACAGATGCTGGTAACTTTGGCAATTATCATTTTGTTTGGTGAACAGTAGTAAAACAGTGTGCGGTAAGAGTGTTTAGAGAGAGAGGATAAATAAATTGAACAGTTTTGCAATGCAAAGTGGTTTGTGGTGTTTTTGAGGATTTCTTGGCTCTCTCTTAACTGCTATTGTGAGCCTGGAGCAGATTTCCCCATTGCTAATGCCCTAGAAGTATTAATTCACTTTGATATGCTAATTAGAGGGCATTATGCAAGAAATGAGATTAAGTGGCAGCATGAAGCCATTTGCCTGTCAGTAAATTGAGAGCTTTAGCATCAGGAGGAGCTTTGTTTTTTTTTTTTTTAAAGTTTCTCTTGGTTTTGCATATAAATAAATTGAAAGGTCTAGAGAAGCTTCTAGAACATTGGTGGATTATTTCCTCTTATTATTTAAAGGTAATGTTACAGAATATGAAGTTTTCACTATATTATCTTTGTGTGAAAATATTTAAGAGTTTGTGTCATCTTAGGTCTTTTTCCTAAAACATAATGGTTCATGGCTAGTGAACCATTAGCACTTTTCAGCAGTGTACACTTGTGTGTGCTTGTGCATCAGTGTCACTAGACTGAACTTCACAAGAATGTTTTCTTCAGTAAGGAATGAAGAAATTGTTGACTTGGGGTTAAAGAAACTATATTAAATGAATACTAAGATTCATACTTGAATCCATAAAAGCTGGATTGATTAGGATCAGTACTTAAAAATCTGCCCTTTACATAACCTGTGGAATTTGTGTTTTTGCATGTATTTGATACGTAAGATTATTAGTTGATATTTATGTTGAAAATGGAGTTTCATATTTGATTCTGGTTTTACTGATCTGTGGTATGTCAGATCTTTGAATTTCTCTTTATGAAGTTACTCTTGTGATTTTTTTTTACATTTTGTGAAGAAATGGAGGAATGAGTATTGGGATGGATGTGGGCAGAAGAGGAAGACAGAATTTCCCTGGGCCTGTGAACATACTAAGTTTTCCTTGAGCATAGAACTTTTAGCAGCATACACCATTGACAGAATTGGGACACCTCGGCCTAGCTGATCTCTTGGTGTGGGTAGGTGGAAGAGGGTTTGGGCAAGGCATTTGTCCGGGGGCTTTGGCTTAGTTCTGGTGTCTGAATTCCACCACTTGCCGTGACTCTAGACTCGGTAAACCACAATTTCTCCTCAGAGCCATGCGGATTATGTAGTCACCACAGCTGCCCTGCGTGCATACTGTGGAGCGGCGTCGCCTCCCTGTGCTTGTGTGTGCATGTGTGGCACCCGTCACTCTTAATGGGAGTTAGGAATGTGCACGGAGAGGAGGAGGAGGGTCTTTCCTGAGACAAAAGTCCTGACTACATTTCTCTGGGAAGAGAACTTATTGTACCTACACATTAGCTGCTTTTCTAAATTAAATTCTTGGCTGCTTTACATTCTCATTCCCTTTGCAGATTTCCTGAACTAGTTAAATCAATGAATCCTCATTAGCTTCTTTTTGATTACTTGTAAAATTCCATTTAAAAGATGAAGTTATTTTTGATTGAAATGGGAACATGAAGCTTTTGAAATCGCATATTATTAGTTAAACAAAATGTTTCTACATGCTTTCAAATGAAATAAGAATTTCTAATAAAAATTTATAGGGGAATTATTAGGAAGGATTTATGAAATAGTATAAAATAATTGAATGTCATTTGATAGGAGAGAATCACTACATTAAAAATATATATTATATAATATATGGTGTGTGTACATGTGAGAAATGACAAGCTTGTACATGCATCTTTAATTTCCAAGCATCCTTAAATGAGGAATAATTGACTTAGGTTGGTGTATTGTAAGTTTTGTTTTTCTTTCCTCACCTCCCCCTTTTTTAAAAAAAAAAAACTACAGATGGAGGTAGTTGGAATTCATAGTCAGATATATCATTTTCAACTTGGAATAGGAACTAGAGCAGGAAATTGATTTTATATTTATTATGAAAGCAAAAACTCTGCCACCAACTGACAGCCATCCATGTTTTAGTTTTGTGATAATTGTTCACAGACATTACTCTGCAGTTGGTCCGGGTTATTTATAATGTTGATTGGGACTGTTAGTCCATTAATAGGTATGTATATAATGAATATCATTAATTATACCAAGTAGTATTGAAATATTTTATTTTTCTTTTGCATTGGATCTTGGGTCTAGGATTAACTGTCAGCATTGGTAAGAACAAGTTACAATAGATTGTGCAATGATTTCTCTGGCATCATGGATATATTTATTACCATTTTTGAACAAATTATACTAACATGAAAAGTTGTGTTTGAAATGATTGTGTGGTAGATAAGGCGATACATTACAGGAATGGTTGGGTTTATGGAGCTTTATGTAGAGGTTTTCTCAGAAATTATAGCACGGGGCTGTCACTATAAAACCTAGTGATACAGTTGGTAATAACATACAGTGAAGGTATTTTTTAGGTGTTCACTTGTTATTCAAATAAGTGAGAACATTCCAGTTTTCCCCTTCATATTTCTTTGTTGAAATCAGTAAAGAAAAAACATGAAAATTCTTCTACTGTGGATGGGATGTGGGTGTTTGCCTGAATTTCCTCTCGCCACTTGTTAGAGCAGTGATGTGATAGTAAGGTTACCCTTAGTAACCTGTTGACTTTTCTGTCTTGCTTCTTGGCCATTTGACTGTGACTGGGCATGGAAACTGAATGCCTGAAAATGAAAGACTGACCCTCAAAACATAAGTTATATTTTGTTAATATGTTACATGAATTATTAATTTTGATTTACCTAAATTTGTGGCTTTTTTTTTTTTTTTGGTAGTGCTGAAGATGGAACCCAGGGCCTCTAGCATGGTAGGCAAGCATACTGCCACTGAGCGATGCTCTAGCCCAGCATTTTGTTTTAGTAAAGGGAATATTTCTTACTTTCAGTGTGAGCAGTCTAATAATGTTATGGTTTCTAACATGAAACCAAGCAGTTTTTTGCCTGATTCTCTTTATGACTGCTTTTTAATTTGCAGTCACTTAAATTTCTAGTATTTGGTAAAATATTGGCTTAACATTTAACAGTGCTTTCTAGAGCCAAGCCGTAATATGAAGACTTTCTTTTAATTTGAAAATCAGGAGTTCAAAGTTGATGTTTACCTGACTTAGTAAGTGAATTATTTTAGAAATGTAAATATTTTTCCAATAAAATGTAGCTGTCAATGTTATAATATGAAAAAAGGATAAGTTGTTGCTGTAAAATTTTCTTTCAGTTTTAGATGTTAGTGTTGATGGCCAAGCGCCATGGAATTTCCTTCTTCATCCTTATTTATAATTTGCTGAGTTTTCTTTGATATAGGTAACAATAAAAATTGCTACCATTTACTGAGCAACATCTGTGTGCCAGTCATTGTGCTGCATGTTTTACATGTTTCTTTTAATAAAACAATTCACATTTTGAAAATTTAAAAGTAATATATTTTTGGCTGGGGGTTTTAGCTTAGTGGTTAGAGTGCTTGCCTTGGAAGTACAAGGCCCTGAGTTCAATCCCTGGCATCAAAAAAAAAAAAAAAAGTAATACACTTTTTGGGAGAAAGAGTCATGTAATGCTCATGACATATTATATCTTAAACTAGTAACAACTCACCAAGGTAAGTATTTTCATTCTTAATTTGCAGTTGAGGAAGCTGACTCTAAGAGGTTAAGTAATTTGCCACAGGTCCCATAAGTGAGTGGCAACCCAGGCTGTCCTTGCTCCAGAGGTGGCAGCAGAACCTCTCAGTTTAGGCAGATAATGCTAGAAATTGTTGGTTCAAGGAAGATGGAAAAACCTTAGCTTAAAAAAATGCAGTCAGGTCCAAAGTGACACTGAGTGGCAGTGGAGCTGTGGTCAGCACTAATGTAAATATTTGTAGACAACCATGTTTTACAGACTTCAGTTTAATGGCGAAAATCTGCCCTAAATGCCTCAGTAAATATATGCTAGAGAACAGAAGCCTATTCACTGAAGAAACAATTGACTTTAGCTTCTCTGTTGTTAAAGTGGCCCCTAGTGATAGTGCTGCAGTGACTAGATAGAGCAGAGGAGAATGGCTTCCTCCTGGCTGGTGGGCTGGCAGTTTCACTGGCACTGCCAAATGTACTTCCTATTTGTTGTGCAAGGGAATTGGAACAGTGAGGCATTTATCATATCATCCCCTACTCCTCTTGCAAGCAAAAAAGGAGAAGTTGTCAATGAAAGAAAAAGAACTGTAATCGCACATTTACATATGCTTCTAATTGTTGATTTGGGGATTTTCTATGAATATAGCTTCACAAAACAGATGCTGTTTAAGAAAAGGGGGAACATAATTTTGTGGGCAATGAATTAAGTGTTTTTGTGGCCCTCTCATCCGTAGCTAGGAGCAGTTTGTGGACCGCGTCTGTGAACGCGGCTCATAATTGTTTTTCACACATAAGTTATGCAAATGAGCTTTTATGGCAACTGGCATAACAATTAGCATCCTCCAGCAATATTTTAGCAGGTTAATTGCAAAATTTCTAAATTGTACATCTGACTTGTTAATTAGGCATGACAGAGGTGGTAAAATAGTTATCTTCAGGCAGTGGCAGCCAGGAGCTGCTTGAAATGCAAAGAGCAACGATTGATTGGATTTGAGGGTTACAATTGCGGGAGCACTGCTGTTGTCAAGTGCCGCTGAGCAGCTCTGCTCTGTCAGTTGCCTCAGAGCAAGAACCACGTAGTTGCTGCAAGGATCCTGCCATTTACAAATCTGCTTTATTTAACTCTACAACTTTCTTATTCCAACCTATCTGAACTGTTTATTTCACACAGTTTGTTGTACATTGGGATCATTGAAATGAGACTGCAACACAAAAGAAATTATTTTGGGCTTTTATTTCAGGGCTCTGGAAGTTTACTTTCTATTTTAAAGTCCATGTTAACACTTGTCACTTAAAAAAATAGAAGCAGACACAAATTTCTTATTTTTATTAAATTATATTTCAGTT